>JAXGGA010007784.1:0-60525 GCA_038373865.1 Uloborus plumipes | reverse complement strand
AGTGAAAACGTAAAGATGGATTACTTCTTTTTTCTTTTTGATGCTATCATACATCTCTTCTGCCCACTTTACATATCATGATTTTTAAATGTTTTTTGAAAGCTTTTACTAGGGATAAATTCGTGTAAATTTGCATGAAAATCACACTACTCAACAAAATTGTCGCAAGTTTGAGGAGTCTGACTTTTTTTTTCATGCTCCTCCTTCTCCCAAATTAAACTGATCCTCATTATATCAAAATATTAAATTAGCTTAAAGACAAGATATGATTGAGTTATTAAACACAATGGATTTTTTAATTTCATCAGTATAGTAGGAAAAATATAATAGCAAATTTTTTTTTCAGGTTATTAGAAAATGGAATCCACTTTAGTTCCCTTCAAATGAAATGAAATAAAAATGCATTTTCAATTTATTCTGATTGTTAAAAGAAGAAAAATAAAGTAATGCAATTAAACCGAAAAACATTAATTTTTTTGTATGTTTGCTATTGCAGCTCTTTTAGGCATGTAATTAACAAGGTTCTGAAAAACTTTTTCCTTTACTTCATGTTTTTAAACTTCCCTTATTTTTCTCTTTTTTCTACTTATGCACTTACAAAAAAATCAATCTAATTTCAAAAATACTACTTTTGGTTGTTTATCATGGAAAAAAAACAAATATATATATACAACAAATATGCTTTTGGCCAGTAGTGCATAAGATTATCAATGGTAAATAGGTGTTAAAAAACCAAATGAGTCATTCTTAAACTTAAAATGGAACTCCTTTTTTCTGAAATTACACATCTTTAAATGCGCGTAAGTATTACGACATACTGTTTAGTAACGTTACAAAATCAACATCAAAGCATCGTAACAACCTTCCATGTGGAAATTAAAACGTTTGTCTCGAATTGGATCATTACCGCATCCTAATGATATCTCCTGGGCTGTTTACCATCACTCGTCCTTCAACAGAAAGAAAAACTTCTCCAACAACACAATCCCAAAACTGCAGATTGTCTTGATGTTAGGAGAGCGGGGTAAAGCGAAAGTGTGTACCTTGCTGGGCGAGTGGACGCGGATTGGCCTTCTGGCTCTGTTTACATACAAGTTCTCGTGTTCGCAAAAGACACCAACCTTGGTCAGAAGCTTGGGTGAAGGACTTGGGAGTTAGAGCAGTGTGAGGATTTCAGACCCAGTAAACTTTGATCCAGGGCTCGTCGTGAATTGTTAAGATTTTTGCATCAGAATGTGAAATAGTGGGATAGAGCTTCAGAATTCATCTGTAATCATAGAGGTACTCGGAGAAGTGAAGTGCAAAACTCTCTCGAAATTCCAAGACAAATTTCCTTTACTTTAACTTTCTTTTTTATACTTTCTTCTCCGAAAAAACTGTTTCGAACAAAGAGAACAAATTTATAACCTCGGATAAATAAATAAGATCTACTAATATGTAGCGGATGGGTGCCACTTTTCCGTGCTGGGGACCAAATTTCGTCTTTAAAAAAATTATTCACGGATTTCCAGTCTTCAATTTTCTTTTAATTATTTTCTTTATTTTATTTCGTCATTAATTTATTTATTATTATTTTTGGAAATGAAAAACGCAATAAAAATAAAAATAGTAAGAATAAAACATTTTTGTGAGAAAATATATTTTGTTAAAAAAAGTTATTTAAAAATCATACAAGGTTTGTGGGTTAATTTAGAAGAAAATTGGTTGAACTTACGAACCTTTCTCAATCCCTTTAAAAACGCATGTTTCACGAAACTACGAACTCTAAAATTGGATCTTTCATAAAATTCTAAAGTCTAGAAACGGAATATAGTGATATCCTCTGGTAAAATAATCATATTGTTAGTGCATTTTAATTAAACTTGGTTGCATTTGTCATAATTTCTTTTGTTGGAGCATTAATTCGACAGCGTTAGAACAGGTACAGTTCTAAGTATCGAAATTTTGCGGATTTTCAGATCCTTCCTAAAAGTTTCAATGGAATGGCAGAAAACAAAAGCCTGTCAAACTATTTCCCTAACGGTAGTTTACAGTGCTTTTTCTGATAAACTAAAACAGAGCTAGATCGTGTTAATAGTTTCAAAAAAAGTTTCGTTTAATTTTTTTTAAGAATGTCACGCATGGAATGTGCCAATTCGTTCTCTTCTTTAGCCCACGAACGTCGAAACTCCTAGTGTCTTTCAATCGAAACAGTTAATAAATTTTAAAGATATTCCTCGCGATTTTAAAATTGATTAAAAAATAATTTTCTTATATCTGAGAGAATATTGTACTGAAAGGATATACTTTTTTGAAAACTTTGAAATGAATACATTTTGAGTAATCTAAAAAAGATATTCTACTAAAATCAAATAAGTTAAGGGAAAAATTCGGTTTCGTGAAGCAGATGAATTTAAAATTAAAACTAATGTATAAAAGCTCAAGAAATTGCATAAAGTTTGAAAATGTATTCGTTAGAAATGATACGTTAAATTTAAAAACCTTCACGTTGCAACTGTTTTGTAATTTTAAAACAATTTTAAAATGAAACTGTTTAAGCAGAACATGTTGCTGTAAAAAAATGTTTAAATAATGAGTAGTTATTCTATATGTAGAAGAATAATTTAATATACACGTAATTATATTTTACCTCTAAATTGTCTTGATATTTTTTTTTTTTTAGTTTTTAGCAGTAGCTCTTGAACAGAAAATTCATTGGCTAGACACTACAGCATGCATAGGTAGGCTAAGTCACACTAAGAGAGGCAACTCAGAGTGTAAAAAGTAAAAATACAAACAGTTAAATTGTAACAAGGCACAATGTAAAAAGGTAAGATGTACAAATATAGAAAGTAGAAATATAAAATCCCAAAACGCAAAGTGAAAAAATGTAATAGTAAAATTTTAAAGTACTGAAATCTAAAAATATGAAAACAATTAAAATATAGTAAGGTCAATTAATCTCTGGTTCTTAAGCTTTGTATCTGTCCTTCCAGTATCTGTCGTATATGCTGTTTTGAAAATAGAATGAAGAAATTAGTCCTTGTTTTGAAAGATGAAATTCCAGATCTTCCAGATGCATGAAAAAAATCAGTCAATGCATAAATAAATAAAATAAATAAATGAATAAAACAGTAACGACCATTTGCTCAAGAATGTTCTTCATTCAGCAATGGAAATATTCAATACGTACGTTAGTATTTCAGAAAAATTATATTTATTAAAATATTGTCAAAATCTAGTGTTTAAAGGTCAAATATGTCTTATCATGCATATAAAACGTAATTATCTTTTACCACTAAGATGTCTTGAAAGCAGAATCGAGAAAGCAATCCTTATTTGGAGCAATGATGTAAAAGACCTTCTAATCTTTCAGACGTATGAAATTAAAAAAATAATAATAAAATAAAGAAATAAATAACTATAGTAGTAACGACCCTTTGCTCACGAATGTCTTGGGTAGCAGAGTTAGTAAGTAAGGGATGTAAATTTATTATTACATAATTCATACACAGGTTCTTCGTTCGTTCACATTTTTCACTTTCAATCACATTTCAAAGATTAAGGGTAATAATAATAATAACAATACATATATACATATCTGAGGATTGATAGAAATAGTCTGCTTGACATTTTTGTTTCTTCTTTAAAAAGAGGATGGTAAAAGTCTGATTCAACAAATAATATATGTATGTACGTAAAACTCGCTTGTTCGGCAAATTTAAGTCATTTTTATTTTAGCTATATACTAGCGATACCCGCACGGCTTTGCCCGTGGTATAAAATGAAAAGTTCATTTGTAAAATAATTGATATAGCAGAAAAAAACACTATTTTAGTTATAATTCAACTATAATTCCTTCAAAGTATGATATAAAAATCTGGTATGGACCCCACACTACTTCCTTTTACGTGTAAATTTCTTAGTAGATGCCTTAAGTGCTAAAATAGTGCTTGGAGTGAGCAAGATTACAGTTCAAGCATTTACATCCCTAGTTTGCCACGAAACAATGCAAAAAAAGTTTTACAATGATTAATCTACTAAATATCACCGATTTTAACATCATCCAATGGATTTTTCGGAAAATGTCGCCAATAGCGCCAAATTGAACCCAAATCAGAAAAAAAAAATCGCCACATTTGTCACCAACTTGGCGTCAAACACTTGGTCGCGCCAATTCATATCACTTTTGTCTGCATTGAAATTAACACTGATTTACCCCATAAAAGGAGTAAAACACCCCCTTGGGGACATTCGAATGCAACAGAACCAACTCACAGAAACCAACAGACATCTTACCAAAGTTTAAAAGAAGAAGAAAGTTTTCTTATCTAACTTCAAAAACAAAATAACACATTTTCCGAAATGACACGCTTTAGAAAGAACGTTGAAATATTGCAATTTATACGATATTATTGAAGGTTCTTGACGCTATTTAAAAAGTCGCCAATTTGGTAGCTAATTTGGGATACCTGGGGTAATTCTGAACCCCTATCCCTTCCATAAATAAAGAAACTTGCGTAATCTCACTTTTGTGAAAGAGAAATTGTCGCCAAATGTTGAGGTATTCTCTATGAAGCTGATTACTTTTTTGGCAATCGGAAATCAATTTGAATATTATATTTGGCGCTAAATGTACATCATTCCGTAAGGCGTTAAAATAATTTCCAATATTGCGGTATATCATAGCAAATAGTATGGACATGAAAACGAACTATTGATTGGATGTTTGGCGAGAAAATATAGTAACATACTTTGATTGAAAACAGCAATAGGTAAAGAACAAAATAGTGTTCGCCTGGAAAATAATGCATGACATCTAAGCCTCTACAAATCTAAAGGAGTTCCGAAATATGAAACTGAATCTCATTTGTTTTTAAAAAAAGATTGATCTATTAATCAAATACCTTTTTTATCCTTCATACTTGAGATAGTTATTGGGAAAACTTCCATTATTGAGGGCTCTTGGTGCGATTTAAAAGATAGCCAAATTTACGGTAGCAAGCAATTCCAACTATCTGCCAGAGAGTTGAGTTGATACACTAAATACTCGATTGGATTGATGAAAGCCTTCGAAAATGGAGTTTAAAATTGAAATTACAAAGACAGAATCAGGACTAAAATTGAAATTATAAAATAACTACCCATCGGATTTTGTTGAAACTGGTCTCTAAACCTTCCCAGTACCAAAAGGAACAAACGGTGAAAATTTCAGCCAAATCTCCCGGGTAGTTTCTGAGATCTTAGGGAACACACACACATATACATATACACATATACACATTTACCAACATTCATTTTTATATATATAGATCAGTGGTGGCCAACCCGCGGCACGCGTGCCACAGTGTGGCACGGCGGAGTATTTAGAGTGGCACGCGAAGACTTATTGAACTTTTTTCAAAATTGAGAAAATAATGTGGTTTTCAGCAATTTCGTGGAACTTTTTAAACCTTATTCTGATAGTTGAAAAAATCCCTTTAAAATCTTATTGCTAATTCGTTTGTATTTAATTATAAATATAGTACGTTATAATATGGTCAAAAGCTTAATCTGGGGATGTAATCGTGCGTTCCATAAATGATTTGGGCTAGAATCCAAAGAGCGGGAGCTGGGGGGGGGGGGGACGTTCCCAAAACCCAAAATCATTCTGATGATTTCGACTCAGACTCGGATGGTTTTTTAACGGATGGCACAACTTAATCACGCTCCACCAAAGATGGTACAGCAAATGACCAGAAATTTGAATTATCACTGCCAGGAAAGTCTTTGGGCTAAAACTTTCTAAATTAACTTAATTGTTAGTCACTGTCGGATCGAGGCGAGAGCAAGGGGGCCCTAGCTTCGGGCAGCAAAACTCCACCATCTCTGTGCGGCTCAACTGTACGTGTTTACGATTTCAGTTTTGAAAACTCTCCGAGGGATATCTCTACAATCTCCCTCTTAAAGTCTGCAGATAGGGCCTAGACCTGAACATTTCGTTCTTAATGACTACTCAAAAATGACATCACACAATGTCGCGAAAAATTCCAATGGAAACCCTGAAAGGTACCTTTCTTCTATCGTTTTCAAATAAAACCTAAAGTCACATTTTTAGGACAATTTCGAACACGCTTTAGAAGAGATGAACTTGATAACATTAAGGTTTCGCTCTATGTGACAGTCTACAATTGTACTTTTCAAACTTCAATGTTGAAAATTTTCCGGAGAGCGAGAGCCCCTACCAATTTACCGTTTCCATAACCTGAAAAAAGATAGCAAAAAACGAGTTTTCCCTGCACAGAGCTTCTTTACTGCTCAAACTTAGAGAAATAGTATATTATTTGAGTAAAAGTTACACAATCAGCCCATAAATAAAAAACAAATATTTTTTGTCATTGAGAAATTCAAAGTGGCACGCGAAATATTTCATTAAGCGAAAGTGGCACTTTTCCCAAAAAGGTTGGCCACCCCTGATATAGATTAAGCAAAAATAGACAACAGATTATTTTTGTATGGGAAAGGTCTGGTTAAATAAATGAGTCATTTGATAAGTTCACTTTCTTAGAAAACATGTGTCATTTTCCTTTCGGATATAGATTGGGAGAAAAAAAGATAGGAAAACAAAAGCAATCGGAATATTTTTGAGCATGATGATAGAAATTTTTTCAATGTCTTGCAATACGTCAACGACGTTGCTTTCTGCCACTGAAAAAATTCAGACTTTGGAGTGCCTTAATGGGGCCAGAGAGCAATACAAGGGGGGGGGGGCGTACTTTTCTACATCTTACCCTACCTTTCATCGATGAGTCTTAAGTGTTACCGCACGAGGGGTCCCAGGGGTCTGAGCAATTAACCACGAACCTCGAGCCCAATTCTAGAAAAGGAAAAAAAAAAGAAAATACAAATCATACGAAGATTTATAAAGCAGTAAGTAACCGCCCCTAAGCAAGGGCTAAGGCAGAAACATGCAATGCACCACCAACTCGGCTATTTCGATCCATGGACAGCTGTTTCGAGCTCATTCTGCTCTTATCAGCATGGAATACGAAAGTAGTCGAGTTGGAGGCAAAAAACGTCTTATAAAGCAAAGAGAGCGAAAAAAAAAAAACTGGTAGCTAATGTGAAATTAGAATACCAGCGAGCGACCGCACTTAGTATGGTACAACTCGTAAATTTTCTTCGGCAGAGCTCAAGGTATAAAGCAGTAAGTAACCGCCCCTAAGTAAGGGCTAAGGCAGAAACATGCAATACACCACCAACTCGGCTATTTCGATCCATGGACAGCTGTTTCGAGCCTCCAACTCGACTACTTTCGTATTCCATGCTGATGAGAGCAGAATGAGCTCGAAACAGCTATCCATGGATCGAAATAGCCGAGTTGGTGGTGTATTACATATGAAGATTATTATTATACGAAGAATCACCCCTAGAAAGTATTTCCCTCACTGCAACAAACTATTGCTGTTATTTTTCGTAAATGATTGGATATTGCTTACTGGATATCCAGTAAGCAAACGATTAACAACATGAGAACATATTAATTCAAATATATATAGAGCTCATGAAGTGCACAGATAGTTTGAGACAGAAATAACCGCCTGTCATTGCTGTTGTAATTGATGTAAAATTGCTGTTGATACCGTAAAGTCGGGTTACTTGGACCCTAGGGGGTTACTTGAGCCCATTACAGTAAAATGATAAAATCAAGGTTTGGTACTTATTAGTTGAAGACTTCCACATAGTTCCTCGTTTCTCCGCTAGGTAGAAGCACGCTGCAGTCTCTAACGTTAGTACCAAACCCAGATTTTATCGTTTTACTGTGGGCTCAAGTAACCCCCTTGTGGGTCCAAGTAACCTGACTTTACGGTACATTCTAAGCAGTTTTAGCTTTTAGGTCCACTCTGTCACCGTCTCTCTTAAAATTCAGACACTGATTATTATTATTAATAATGACTATAAAGTTCTTGATTCGTCACAGACTCTTCAACCTACAAATCTATGAACAATAAATTTACGGAACTGCAAATATTTATATAGTAGTGGAAATGATTGTCTTTAATGCGATCAGGATGTAGTAAAATCAGAATCAGATTTCTTACTCTTTTGTTTCTTTATTTCAGTTAACTTTGCGCTGTACTTGCTTGCGATGTTAATTTATATGTTTCTATCAGGTTTATGTGTTCTTTCTGCTCTGCTCACTCAGATATTTTGAATACCTAAATCAAGTTCATATTAGTTTAATTTAGCTGCTCATTTAAATCTTTTTGTCAAGTTTACATTGTTTTTGCTCGAGCTGTTCTTTTCTGCATTTCTATCAAGCTAAGAGTTTTCCTTTTTACGTTGCATCCAAGATCCCTATATCTTAAAAGTGAGCTTCTACAAATGCGAATTTTTTTATTCCAATTTTTTTCTTAGTTTTTTTCATCAAGCGAGGCTACAATGAGTAGATTGTCTCCGAAATTAAAATTAAACAACAGCTGAAATCATATCAGTCATTTTATTTTTGACTGGCATCATTTGAATCAATTTAATTATCTTCTGAATTACTAATTTATTCCACGAACTTCTAGAAACGTAAATACAAGATCCTTATTAAATTATTAATTAATTAATTTATTTGTTGTTTTTGCTGAAAAAAAAGTAAATAAACATAAATAAAAAAAAATAAAAATAAATAGCAATAAACGAACTCGTCAAATAGTTTTTTTCAATCTGAGATGTCTTGCTTTGGTTTAATAACACACTGTTCGTTGCCAATTTGGAGGAAAGAAATAAAGCAGCAGACAATCAAGAAATTCAACAAAGATGTTCAATTTTTTTGTTTTGAAAACTTCCATTATTTTATTTATACTAAACATTCTTCTTACAACAATAGTTCAGCATGATAACCTACCCAACTCGAAACACTATTAACCAAAATAGCTTTGTAGAGTTTCTTTCTTTACTTCATTTGACCGATATCTACTCGAGAGAGCAAACCATACTCGCTTTCTCCGCCGTCTTACCTTGACTCCCTAACCCTGACCCAGACACTTGTCTTCTCTGACTCTAACCTTGGACCCGAAACCGAATTAATCCCTCGATTCCTTTCGTTATCTTCTTATTCATCGTTTCTCGTCTCGTTGTACTTTTCTCCCCCGGAGCAGATAGGGTTGAGCGAGACACAGCCTCAGATTTTTGTTGTTTGGAAACCTAAATACAGGAACCTTGATCGAAAGGTGAAAGTGTGTCGAAAGATTGGAGAAAAAATGTTGGGTCCTTTCAGTGGGTCAACTGCTTTCATTAATTTATTTCTGGAGATGGATGGTATGTTTGTTATTGTGTTCTGGAGGATTCAAGAGTAATTAAGGTGTGACGTTAATGTGTCGTGAGAAATGGTTTATGTCAGTCATTTCAGACACGTTTTCCGTTGCCTGAAAAGAGAGCATATGATTCATTACGTTTTTTTTATTTAAAATAAAACTATGTCAATACAAAACATGTGTTTCGGAAATCTGAATAAATTAAGGCAATGTTATGAGTGTAATAACTGCGGAAAATTGTACCAGTATCAATGCAAATCGCATATACGAGTTTTGGGGTCACAAGGAACGAACCCCTTTTTAATGCAAAAGATGTGTTGATAAATGAAACGATATGTGATGAAGTACTAGTTAAAATTTCAACGTAATTATTTTTTAAATTGCACCAAGGCAAACCTTTTTTTTCTATTGTAATGATTTTTAAAATAGACATGACTTTTATACTGTCGAGGTTTAAATTCATTACATAAGAGGAAGTGAAGAAAATTTAGAATGTGTGTCAAAAATAAAAACCTTACAAACGTAGTGACGAAAAACAAACAAAAATATTTCTTGCAATAAATTTAATATGATATAGTTTACAAAAGTCAAAGTCTTTGTGGAAAAACCATTTTGAATTTGTGTCATTTTAAAGTAGTACTCTTTGAATATTTTTTGTTAAATGGAAACGCTACACATTAAGTACAAAAAGCTTGCATCTCCATATGAAGAATTTAAAACTCTTTGAGAGATTAATGCGTCACTTAAATTTCATACTTCAAGAATTCAAAGATGGAACATAATAAAATCAATATTACTCAAAAGGAGATTTATAATTCATTGAACAGTAAAGAAAAAAAATAATGAAACATGTCTTATTTGTAGCAACCTTGAGCTAATCAAAATTCTAGAAGAGGAAATTATGACGAGACCTAACTTATTTATTGAAAACCGAAAGAGAGCTCTTAAGAATCGAAAAATCACTTACTTGAGCTTTAAAGGACATTTTCCTCACGTTGTTGTACAAAGTTTAACTTTTTTACGTACTACTTTCATACATTAAGTTCCTGCTTTGCATGTGTTATATTTTGAAATTTCTTTTTACAAATTGACATTGCTTATAATACAACATATTTAAATTTCACTACTCTTTCTATTTGAAGTTATTTTTATCAATATATTGGTTACAATGTTTACTCGTAGTATGCGGGTTAATTTTTTTAATGGACTGCTGATATTTTTGGCACGAACCAGTGAGTTTCAGCACATAATTCTCAACACATCCCAGCTTTCCTTGATCTGGATATTCAATTCTTGAAAAGAAAAGACTACCTGCAAAAGATTTTAAAAATGTATATTTATCTACAGCTGTACACACATGTTATTCAGTGTATCTTTACTATAAAATGTAACAAATACAATAAATATAGTCAAACTGATGAATAATAAGTCAGAGAAAAAAATAAATTGACATTAAATTAAAAACATATTTTATTTTGAATTCTGTTCAAAAAAAAAAAAAGAGAGAGGGAGAGAGAGAAAAGGAAAGAAGGAAAAGAAGTGGTCATTTCAAATATTATATTGCTGTTTCATGACTACAACAGAAAGCAAAAATTATTTTCGTATTGAATCATTTAATTTTATTAAATACAAAAGCAAGTCAAATTATTTCTACATTACTCATATTTATCTTACATTGAGAGCGCTTGATTAACCCATTAATGCCTGACATTTTTTTTCTCAAAGATATTTTGTATACTGGTTATGGTTACAAACAGTGTTTAATGGACAGGAAAAATAATAAAAAATTTTTATGTAAAAAATAATTTTTTATTAAGGAAAGAAAAATCGTCCCTTAAAAGTTACGATAGACCATAGACCCCAGAGGGTACATACTTTTTTTACTAACTTTTTTTTCTGCCTACGATATAATACTTAAAAAGACATTTTAAAAGAAGAAATAAAATCAGCAATTAACATAAACTAGGAAGCTGAGAATAACTTTGAAAACTTAGCTTTTTTTCTTGAGATTGTGAACGATGTCATTTTTGATAAAGATCATATTAAAACTGCTACAGAACACTCTTTACAATGGTTATATGCTGCAATCTGTTAATAAAGAATTGAAACAATACCGAGGTACTAATTGAAAACTATTATTTGGTTGAAATGCTGATTTTGGGGAAATTCAGACCCTTTTTTGGACCGTCCCTAAAGAGGGACGCTCGGCATTAATGGGTTAAAGTACTATGCAAGTAAAAAAAGTTTTACTTATGTGAGTAGTTAATACAAATATTAATTTTTGAAATCTATGTTTCAAGATTATTTCATAACAACTCTGTAACGAAACTGGGTGTAAAATATTATTTTACAATGAAAAATATTAATAGGTGCATGCGTTTACAATTTGGTAAATGAAATTTTCAAAAAACAGGCAACAGCAAATATATTTCATTATACTAATTATAATACATAAAAGTTTCTGTTTTGATGTTGTGTCTAAAGAAACTAGCTTGTTCTTATTCAGAAAGTGTTACAATCAAGAATAAAACTTTAATATTTTTTCTAAGTAATAATCCACCTTCTAAGTTATATTTACGGAAAAAAAAACTGCGATAGTTTGAATAGAAAAAGCTTTTATATAAAATTAGTGTTCTAAGAAATCACATACTTAGCATTACTTTCTAGAGAAATCTCATAATTAAGAGAAAATTACAACAAAAGTAACCCGGTAATATTCTGATGTTGCATTTTTTGTCATAAATCTATAAGAAATTATGTTTTCACTTTCGAATTTTCAAAATTCAAATAGGTGACAAAAATGAAAAATATTTATCGAACAGCATGGGATTAAAATTTTTTTATCAAGGCACATGAAAAAATTATGATACAAAGAAGAGAATAACTAAAATTATGATTTATGAATTTGAAATCATGTGTGTGGTGAAACCTAATTACACCACGCACATAAGTTAAAAATAACAAATTTTAAAAAGCTCATATTTCTTTTTTTACGAAGTATTAAAAGTAATCTGTAATCAGGAAATATAAAAAAAAAATATTAAAACAAAAACTACGAAAGAAAAATGATATTCATTATAAGTTCTGTTTAATGATACAATTTTTTTTATGTTAATAATGCAAATAAATATTCTTCTCCCAATCGTAAAAGCTTATAAACAAGAGAATATAAAGTCAAAATTTTTTAAGCATATTTTTTTTAGAAAAATATAGCCAGTATTTTCTATCTAATTATGTAAAAATGAAACTAAGAGCATGTAAAAATGTTTACATAATGATGTTTGAGAAAGCTTTTGAAAAAACTGAACTCAGATACATTTCCTGATATAGTTGTAATTTACTAAATTTCACTAAAAACTTAGTAAAAAATGGCGCAATTTTATTAACTTTTGAACTCATAAAGGTTATGTTGAAAAAAACATCCTTTCTAGAAAAGGACACAAAGTTGTCAGTAGGAAGTTGCTAAATAAAATTCTAATATTTTTTTTAATTTTATAAATTTAATTAAAAATTCATTGATTCTAAATGCAAAAAGGCTGAATTGTTGGTCCAGTGGTTTTGACCAATGAAAAAATTTGACAGATCCCAGTCCTCGGGGAGTTTTACCTAACCGTGTTGAAAATATCATTGTTCAAAAGAAAAAAAGTATCACGTTATGAGCCATTTTTATGTTAATTTTGAGATTGCTTTTTTTATAATTTTCTTCGATTATTCTTATAGATTAATTTACTTATGCATAATAAGTTATAGTGATTACAATAGCTATTACTTATTTTTACTTTTAAATATTTCTGTTGAATGAATTACAGAAAAAATCTTACAATTGACTTTATGTTACAGTTGTTTGAAACTAAGCAAAAAAAAAAAAAACTTCTACAGTTTCCGTAAATTTTTCGCACGTTTAACCGTGAGCAAAAAAAAAAAAAAAAAAAAAAAAAAAAAGAGATCGGAAAACGCAAAAGAGTTAAAAGAACTGTAGATCAACACAAAATAAAGAGCCCTACAGGAATTTAAAGCGTATATTTTCTTTAAATATTTTTTCAAACGGCAGTATTTGTAATGATTCCAAATCTGCTGTTGTTTATATGTATAAAAAGTACTTTTTCTACGTTATGCTCACCAACAAATAAATTTAACAGATTTTTTGGAGCCATTAATCTGAAATGAGATTTATGATGTGCTTAAATTGAAATAATTTGATTCTCTATTTCACGACTTTCAAGGGACCACAATAAATCGTCCTTAACTAGAATGCGCATTTAAACAGAATTCTTCTAAAACTACAACAGGTGACCAAGGACCGTGGGTGGAAAGTCGTCTTTAAATAGAGAAAGTCGTTAAATAGAGCGTCATTAAACAGAGAACCAACTATATTTTTTAAAAGCGCGTACGGCACGGTATTTGTTTCTCCCCTCCAGTCTCAGCAATCGCATAATTGTGCCACAAGAGAATTGAGAGAACCTTACTTGTACTCGCCAGTTTCTCGGGTTGAGTTATGGTCTCCAACAAGCCAATAAAAGTACTTTAAAGAATTTTTGGAGAGTCATTAGAATGAAGTAGCACTTATGATATTTAAATGGAAGCAATAAACTCATAATAACAATTTTCAAAAATGCATACGGGGGCAGGGATTTTGCTTTTCCTTTTCTACTCTCGGCAATCGCATAATTGTGTCATGAGCGAAATACGAGAACCTAATTTGTACTCGGCAGTTTTTGGATATAGGTATGCCTGCCAACAAACCAACAAAAGCATTTTAAAGCGGTTTTTTGAAAGCCGTTAAACTGAAAAGGGACTTATGATATTCAAATGGAAGCAATTCACAATAGCAATTTTCAAAAGTGCATACGGTATTTGTTTAGTCTCAGCAATCGCACAATTGTGCCACGAGCAAAATGCGAGAACCTTATTTGTACATAGCAATTTTTTTTTAGATTAATTTATGTCTAGCAACAAAGAAAAAAAAACCATTTTAAAACTGCTTATTGGGAACCATTAAACTGAAAAAGGGCTCATAACATGTTCAAATCGAAGCAATTCATAACACCAGTTTTCAAAAGTACATACGGCATTCCCTTCTCCTTTTTTCCAGTCTCAGCAACCTCAGAATAGTGCCACGAACGAATTGCGAGAACCTTACTTGTACTTGCCAGTTTTTTGGATTAATTTATGCCTACCAACAAACAACAAATAGCATTTTTAAACGGATTTTTGTGGCAATTGCTCTAAAAAGGGACTTACTACATGGTTAAATTGTAACAATACATAACACTAATTTTCAAAAGTAGATACGATATTTGCCTCTCTTTTTCCCGTCGCAACAATCGCATAACTGTGCCACAAGCGAATTTCAAAAATCTTATTTGTACTTGCCGGTTTTTTACATTAAGTTATGTCTACCAACAAATAACAAAAAGCACTTTAAAACGGATTTTTGGGGGCCATTAAACCGAAAAGGAACTCACGACATGTTCAAATGGAAGCAATTCATAACACCAATTTTCAAAAGTACATACTCCTTTTTCCAGTCTCAGCAACCTCAGAATTGTGCCACGAGCGATATGCGAGAACCCTGTTCTCAAACTCGCCGGTTTTTTGGATCGCATCACGTGTCAAACAAAACCTCTTTTTCCCCAAAAGCCATCTCCCGAAATTGCATCAACCGGCAGCACACTTTCTCTTTTAATACCTCGGTTCTTCTGTAGGTCAGCAGTGGAATGAGGTCTCCCCCACGAATAGAAGCTTCGCTCGGTCAACTGAGAGCAAGGTGAGAGGAGGGGTCACGGTTATTGTTTTCTTGACCAGGTGATTACCTTTCGGTCAAGGGTGCTGGCTTCGGTATGGTGTAATGGATGTTGACACGAGGCGGCGATTAAATGGCGATTTGTTTGAATTTGGATAATATGGATGAGTAGTGAATTCAGCAAATTTTAAAAGTGGATGTATTCTGCCGTGGCTGCAAATTCTTCACTTCCTTTTTTTTTTTGAAGTTTTTTCTTCGATGGTATTTTAGCTTTATTGTACAAGTTTGCTTATTTGGTTTCTAATGAAAATGAAGCGTGAAAAATTCTCAAATTCTAAGATTCTATTATTGAATACAAAACACCTTTGTCAATAACACACAGGTTCCAAAATGTTCTTCAATATTTAAAAAAATGTATTTGAGCACCTTGCTTTCCTGCTTTTGCGAAGTTTATAGTTCTTCTTGCTCACGTTTAAAAGTACGAGCCTTATGTTTCAGAAAACTTACACTATCTGTCTTTCAGACTGATTCTGAAAAAAAAAAAAAAAAAAAAATCATAAAGCATTTGCATTGCGACCAGGGTTACCAGATCTAAAAACCATAAATACGGGACAGGCTTCTTGGGGTGAAGGCGGGGAATATTTTTATAGTGAGGATAGTTACTGGTTACGTTATATGTTTAAGGGGTGATAAACATGTTTTAATAGCTTTCAAAAGATTCCTCTCAATTTGTATGTTTATGGGTGAACACATTTTTGGAGGAGCTTTTAACTCAAAAAATAAAGCAAATAATAGTAGGAAGCTAGGAAGTTCAGTATACAGATCGACGTTGATAGGAACAGCTTGTCTCTCAACTTTAAACGAATTTGGTAACGCGGAGCTTTTATGAACCAACGTCTACTTATCGCCACTCATATATTTTTATGCAACGAAGCTACTATTAAGAACTTCCTTTGTTGATGAATACTCATCATGTAGATCATTTACCGATACTTTGTTTTTAATATGCAACTATTCTACAATCGCTGACAAGTCTGAAAACTGCACCTTATCCATTAAATCCTTTGGTCTTAAAACAAAAGGGGGATCCTCTATCTGTGAAATCAAACCAATTAAGAATACGGGACTTTAGCCGTCCCGTATGGAAGCTCTCCGGGACGCGGGACAATTTTTCAAAATGCGGGACTGTCCCTTGAAATCCGGGACGTCTGGCAACCCTGATTGCGACATTCTTTCGCAAAACAGCTCATAACAGTTTCTTACTTTGAAAAAAAGCTCTGTCCTCACAGACAGATTTCTAAAACAAATAATTCGTAACCCAGACATTTACCCAGATGAAAATACGAGAGAAATTTATTTTGAGTTGGGTTATAACTAACTACATTGAGGAATGACGACAAAACACATGCGCTTAGAATAGAAGTCTGAGCTTACTCAGATAAGAAATTTTCGTACTTCGGAAAGAAGTTTACGATTTTTATAATTCAGGAAAGTAAGAAAAGTGAAATATTAAACGACAACAAATTTGAAAGTTTGTTGCAGCAAAAACTGCAGTGCAGCGTGTTCATTTTTAGTTCGTAATAAGAAAAGAGCAATGTATTCAGTCAAATTTTAACACTTCCAGACCATTCAAATTTCAAAGTTTGTTGCAGCAAAAACTGCAGTGCAGCGTGTTCATTTTTAGTTCGTAATAAGAAAAGAGCAATGTATTCAGTCAAATTTTAACACTTCCAGACCATTCAAATTTCAAAACCAGTAAAGGTAAGGAAATTTATGTGCTTCAGATGTTGGTACTTTTCCATCGAAAGTACGTCACTTTATTTGGCGACTTGCTTACTTTCTACCTTGGCTACAATAGTAAAATTGTTAAAACGATATCTACAAATATATGACACTATGACAGCCATTGAATTTGGGAAATGAACTTGTTGAATGTCACCAATAATGAAATTTTTTGTTTGTAATAACGATAAATAAATAAAAATAGTGGAAAAGGAAAAAAAAAGAAAATGAAAAATCTCCAAATGACGTACGTACCTTTATCGGATAAGTACCGAGATGTTCTTTTAAAACATTTCTTGATAGAAAAAATTGTGTTATGTATAAGCATTTATGTGATAGTGATAAGGAAATATAGCCTATAAATTAATTTTCATCACTATGCGAAAGTTCTGTGATTAGTTTTTAAAGACTATTTTAATTGCGTGAGCTGTTAACATTAATTGAATATTACAGCACTAATTTAAATATGTGAAATGGCATTTCCCTATGTTTAAATTTTCTTTTGTTTAGATTGTAGTGCCATGTGCATCTTCTGATCTCAGAATGAAATTCTTAGAATGTTTTTTTTTTTCATAGCAGTAAATATTGTAGAATGGAACAATGTTGAATTTTTAAAGAACGATTTTGTTTTATTATTAATTAAGTTTCTGATTTAATAAAGGTGTTGATTGAAATTGATGTAAAAAACAACAACTCCATTTTAAGTTAAGACTGGAACAGTTTTCATATTAAAGATATAACCGCTGAGTTCTTTGTTCTTGACTCAACCAAATTTCAACATTCGAACATTAATAAGTAAATAAATAAATAAATAATTAAAATAATTAAAAAAAGGTCCAAATATATTTATTTTTTATCATAAAACTTTGTAAAATCCTAATTGAGGCTAAAAGTATAACTGTCTATTATTTTATATTTACAGATATCGGAAAAATGTCTTTATTTTTCTATTTTAATTAATTTTGACAAATCTTATTTTTAATGTACTGGTATGTCTTAACTCAATCGTTGAGTACAGTATTTTCCTTTAAAATGAATAACAGTGTATAAAATTTAAGTTTAAAATTTCCGTGATACACTTTTCATTTTTATCCAGACGAACTTCCAGATCTTCGAGAATATTTATTTTCCTTTAATTATATGTTCTGTTTGGGCTTCTTTATTTCCTTGTATCTGATTCTTATTTTTGTGATGAATCTATGCAACTTCTCTTTAGATCTGGATAATGCAATGAAAAGTTGAGACAGTATGCTATGTTGCTATTTCTTAGAAATATACATTTGAATAGAACATTTGAATTGAAAACCTTTACCGCAATGCATTGTTTTGGCAGCTACTGTAAAAGCAAAATGTTGATGTACTGTCAAGTTTACTTCTACTCTAAATAAAGAATATAGTTTGTAGCATATTACTTCCTCTTCATAATTTATTCATTCTTTAATTCATATGCTAATTAAAAATACACCATGATTATAAAAAGTTTTCCATTTGTAAACAAATAAATTTTCCAAATGAAATATCAATAATGTTAATAAACAAGAGGGCTTCTAAACCCAACTCAATATTAATCTCAAATCCTGAAAACCTCAAGCAGTTCCATTCAGACTGTTTTGTGATCCGAGCTCGTTACGTTTAATTGCATATTCAAAATAAACGAAACTGGACTTTAACGGAAAAGCATACATAGTTAAAAAATTCTATGGGGGCATCCGTAAAAATGCGCTGTTTTCAAATACTTCTTCAGATTATATCACTATATCACAAATTCATAGCAGCGCAGAAGCAGTAATCAAAACTGTGTAAAATTTTTAGCTGCTAATTTATTTATTTTTTTTACTCATTTGTTGAGAGGTAATTCAAGAATGAGACTAAATTTTAGCCAAACCTACAGTCGTGCTTCACAGCAAATAATACGTTTTTTTTTCAACGTTTCAATATATCATTAGAAAAGATTTTTAAAAAAATGAAAATTGTTAAAATCCTAGCTTGAATCCAATACTAATTTTATTTCAGTTCTTTACTTTACTAATTTATGCTCCAATGGCGCTTCGTTTTTATTTAAATTTTATTTTTTAAAGCTTTTTTTTTATTCATTTAAAAATAATACAAAAATAAATGAAATGAAAAATTCCAGCTTTCTTTTGGTATTTTTTATTGGACTGAGCTTTCTGTCTTTCAGTCTGCAATTTTTGAATGTTTTGTTTTACATGATTTTGGGTACTGGTTCAGTACTCTCAAAAATCCTTTTTCTGCGATCTACAGTTCAAAATTCAAGAATTGGTTTATTGTTTAGTGAGAGCAACAGAAAGAAAGAAGTTAAGGTCGGAAGCGTTTTTTCTTCCTCCTCTTACGTATGTATCTTAAATTTATTTCAATGTTTGTAAGTGATAAGTATTTTGAAAAAAAAAAATCTAAGGTTTAACTTCCTCGCAGTAGTGACGAAACTTGGATTTTCTTGCTCCTCCACCGCCTCCCATGCATTTTCTTCATAAAAGCAAAAGACTGCGTAACAATTCAAAGAGTTCGTCGGATGTTCTTTCTAAAAATAAACTTCCTGGTAAAGGGTCACACGCGTTCGAAGATTGCAAAATTACCAAATGGCAGAGCTCCAGATATGACTCCTTCATTAGTTTTCGCCAAAATGTCGACTCAAAATGACTTACATAATAGTCAGTAAGAAAGCAAAAGAAATAAATTAGTTTTGTATTAAAATTTTTAATTTTTTCATTTCCTTGATCTTTAAATCAGCATAGAATATTGTAAATACAAATATCGATACAAAAAAAAAGGGCCATGTAAGTCACGTGATCATTTTCATTGATTCGAGTAAAAATCTGTTGTGATATGGCTTATTTATATGCTTTATAAGTTGTATGAAGTTTTAATGAATGAAACAAATTTTATTAAAATCTAAAAGCTGAAATCTTCTCCACGATTGCAAAACATATACAATAAAGAAACAGGAAATAGAATCAAGTTACTAGCTGTGAATCAAAGTATATATTTGCTCTCTTCGTTTTTCAACCTAACGGATATTGGCTCTAAGCATCAGGACCGTCATTTAGGGGGGTCAGGGGGAGGTTAATTGCCTCCCTGACTTTTGGAAATCAATGTATTTAAATATAAGTGGGTGTTGCTTTCGCTATTTTTTAAAACTTTTACATTGTGAATACACCCCTTGTCCCCCCCCCCGGTAAAATGCGAAAGGACGGGCCTGCTAAGCATGTTTAATATCCATGGACACGATTCCCTAGGGATGGGAAAAGCCTTTTTATGGGACGAAGAGCATTTCTAAAAGGAGTGACGAAATTTTGAAAACAAAATAAGAAAAGTAAATTTAAAATGTTGCTATTACTTTTGCAGATAACCTAGAACTTTCAAATCTCTGAAGGGGAAAAAAAGTTGGAAACGTAAAATATTACAAATTATGCCCAGTGAGATATAAATTTAAGTCCATGATAATTTATCTGCATTTAGATTTTAAGAAGTAAATGATATGTTTTTAATAATTGAGCAATCGATGATGTTTTAGTAATAAATTTATGTAACTAATTTTAAAAATAAAACTACTAATTCTGTTACAAAATTACAATAATAATTACAATGCACATATGTAGTAAGTGAAGTTAAAGAGTCTGTTAAAAGCAAGTAGTTTTATAATCAAAAACAAAAACATATTTAACATGCAATCAAACACACGATTACACAAATATATGTTAATCGTGGTGCAATGCAACTGAACGAATAACGTACCTCAAACATCCAAAATGTTTGTTAAAAATACTCATTCTGATAATTCTGGAACAAATTGACTCTTTTTTTTTGCAAAATAGCGATAATTTCATTTTCTGCCCTTATCATTGCTTGTGATACTCAGATAAGTAACATTGGAGAACGTGCATCAATACTGATTTAAATGTATCTAATTGTGTCGCAGAACTTTCTCTTCAGTGATTACTCAGAGAGAAAAACACGTGCATCGTACGTGGTGTCATTCAGGTATCTGGAGGTAGGCAGCAGGTATCATCTGTTTGGTGTGCACGACTGATTCACGTGCACTGAGGACAAAAATATCATTAAAAGATTTGCCGCTATCACCCCAAAACAATATTTGTTTATGTGCGTGTTGGGTCGTTCAAGTAGATGATTGTTCTGGGAAGAACCTCACGTTCTGGGTGAAGTCTTTAACCTTTTGAAAATAGTCCAAGGTTATGAAAGCAGATTAAATTAATTAATTATTTTAGCTTTAATTGTAAATTTAAAATTTTTAAACTAAAAATTTTGTCATTTTAACAGACAGGACCAACATTTTTGTAAATTTAGCTAACATATTTTAAAGAGAAAATGGAAATTATTTTAACAGATTGCGCTTTTACAGAAAAAGGATGAAAGAAAATTGAGTTTTTAACCGACTTCGAAAAAAGAGGAGGTTCTCAATTCAAAGCGTATACTTTTTTTTTTGTTTGTTCGCACATAATATCTGATCTACTGAACCGATTTGGACGATTTTTTTTAATCGCTAGGAGATGGTGAAACTTAGGTACCATGTACTCATATGATGATATTTGTTAACTAGAAAAAAAGTTATGACGAAAAACTAACATTTCATGTTATTTAAAACAATATGTCCTATCGTAAATCCTTACTTCAATGAGCGACCCGATGGTCAAGTAGTTATGCGCGTCAGGTTGAAGTTCCTGATGGAATGAGATCGAGTCCAGGTCTGCAAGGATTTTTTCGAATGATTGTAATGTCCTTATGCAGGTACATCCCCCCCATGGGGATCCACCACATATTTTTTTATAGTACAAAATGACAGTTTTGGTCGGATCTTTGTTAAAATTGGCAATGGGGTCCTTCGATGCTGTGGAATTTTCTTATGGACGTTTGCTCCATTTTTGGGGGCTTTGAATCGATTGTGGCAATAAATGGTTTTTGATTTGCGGCACTTATATTATTTTTTTCAAAAATTATATGCACAATCAATTATATTATGTTAATTTTTGTACCTTTATAAAATTCTGTATTTTATACCTTGCATTTACGTCAAATTCAAGGTAAAATTAAAAGTCAAAAATTCTGAAGATGATAAATATATGTTAAAAATTAAAGTAACTATTTTTTGTGATTTTCATATTGGTTGTGACCAAAAAACATCATTACAAACAAATAAAATGTATCAAACACCATGAGTGTTGAGTTATTAGGCAAAATCTGCTGTGTAATGTTTTTTTTGCACTGCGAGGGGGGGGGGGGGGGTTATGAACGACCATTAAAGTGACACACATTTTTAAAAAATAAGATTTTGATTTGTGGTGTTTGAAAAAAGCTAAAGAGTCCACTTTAGTTGAAAATTATTTTGCATGAAATGCAAAAACTTGCACCAATTTTCCAAGTCTTACTCTAACCCCTTCTCCCACAATTCAAATTACTTACTTTTACTTTCAATTTTTAACCGACTTCAAAAAAGGAGGAGGTTCTCAATTCAAAGCGTATGTTTTTTTTTTTTTTTTTTTGTTTGTTCGCACATAACATCTGATCTACTGAACCGATTTGGACGATTTTTTTTTAAATCGATAGGAGATGGTTAACTTAGGTACCATGTATTCATATGACGATATTTGTTCACTAGAAAAAAAGTTATGATCGAAAAACTAAAATTTCATGTTATTTAAAACAATATGTGCTATCGTAAATCCTTACTTCAATCAGCGACCCGATGGTCAAGTGGTTAAACGCATCGGGTTGAAGTTCCTGATGGAATGACGATCGAGTCCAGGTCTGCAAGTTTTTTGAACAGCTGCATGGTTTTTGAACTATATTTTGATTATTTTAAGTGCATTTACACTAAAAAGAATGAAATAAAATATTTTTGGAAAAAAAAAATAGAACCGACTTCAGTTGGAAATTGCTCTAAAAAGTAAAAAATAATTTTTTTCTTTGAACACCATCGAAACTACTTTTAAACATAAGTTTTGAAGTCGACGCAAAAACAATGTATAGAATCATACGCAACTAACAATTCAACTATAAATAAATTTCTATGGATTCATTTCATTGATTACCACACATTCGTGTAATGGTACAAATATTCTGCTTTTAATTTTCAATGGTTTCTCCAAAAAAATGTTGGTAAAATATGGTTAAATATCATTTTACCTATCGTTTTTGCGCCGACTTCAAAACTTATGTTTAAAAGTAGTTTCGATGGTGTTCAAAGAAAAAAAAATTATTTTTTACTTTTTAGAGCAATTTCCAACTGAAGTCGGTTCTATTTTTTTTTCCAAAAATATTTTTGACATCTTGAATTTAAATTTTGTTTTTCACAACCGGAAGTTGCGATAGGATCCTGCTCGTTGGGTCTCAGGCCGACCCCCATCAAGCTTAAGTTTCACCACTTTGGATCCAACTTATTAACTTTGACTTTCAATTTTCATTGTTGCGACTCTAGGGTTACCATAAAAAGTTTCGGGACGTAGCCAAGCTTTGTTAAATTCACATGAAAAATCACCAAAACGCGATAACTCGCCAGAAAAGCCAACCGCTCATCGAAAAAGACAACTCTCAAACACGTTCTGGATCCAAAGTGGTCAAACTTAATCTTGATGCGCCAGCTCGTCTATATAGGGGCCTTAGGTTTAGGTAGAGCCGCTATATAGACAGGCTGACGCATCAAGCTTAAGTTGCACCACTTTGGATCCAACTCATTAACTTTTACTTTCATTTTTCATTGTTGCGGAGCTAGGGTTACCAGAGCAAAGTTTCGGGACATCGCCAAGCTTTGTTAAATGAACGTGAAAAGTTACCGAAGAGCGATAAATTGCCAGAAAAGACAATCCTCAAACACGCGCTGGATCCAAAGTGGTCAAACTTAATCTTGATGCGTCGGCTCGTCTATATAGGGGCCTTAGGTTTAGGGTTTCTAAAAATGACTCCTGCCCCTAGAATCGACACTTTACCTGAAAATATAAATTCTATTTGCAACTCAAAATTAGACCTTTTTCTCTTTTCCATTTCCAAAAATAAATTCAGACAGCGCGAATATTATAATTTGTGACAATTAATAAAGCGAGCTGCTACGAAAACATAAAAAGGCTTAACTAGATTTATTTTACTAGTAAATTATGCGTTTTTTCACCAGGTCCCTTTATGCACATTCTCTCACGAGCTTTCTCGCGATATTTATCGCACTTCCTTCACTATGAAAAACGAGTGAACGTGAGTTACGATGGAGTGAGAACAAATAGCAATCATGATTGCTCAAAAAGTAACTGAAGCGTCCACTAGATTACAAATGGGGGTGTTTCCTTCAGTCGAAAGTACAACTGTTAGTCACAGCTAATGATAGAATGAGAAAAAAAAAATCTTGGGGCAAAAAATATTTTCATTTTACCAATAGTTTTAATTTTTAATTATTTTTTTTAAATGCTCAATTTCGAAAACAAAGCGAGATCTCGTTATGACGTGACAAGAGGAGAGACTTTGGTGTAAAGCCAGATCGACCCATCATCAACGTTGGACCTCTTGCAGCACCAACTCTGCAGCAATGAAAAATCTGACCCTAACTGGTGGTTCGTCTATAAAGTGTCCTTGCTTGGAGCGTTTTTTGCACACTTATGACGTCGGCAGCGAAAATAAAACAGCGACGGAGCGCCTTTTCAGATTAATTCATAAAGTAATTCATCCCATGTTTTCAACAGTACTCTTTCAGAAAAAAAAAAAAAGAAAAATGGGAAAAACTCAAATTTTTACGTGTTATCATTGTTTGAAGATGAGTCTGTGAAAAGTGTTGTTTTTTTAAGTTCTGAGGTCTTACAGTTTCGTCTCCAGAAGGTCTGCTCATACGAAGTAACTAATTTCAACTAGTTTTACTAGACATCTGGAAAGTCATCAAAAACATTCATTTATCAGTTTCCGCTTCCTGGGTATTTTTGATATGAAATTTAATGTAGTTTTAAACACAATGCACAAAATATTTTTCTCTATTCATCTTAAAGAAAGGTTAACATTTAAAGCCGAAAAATTGTTATAATGTTTCCCTGTACCCTAACTAATATTAAACTTTTTTTTTGCAGCAGACTATTTTTTTCATTGCAGTGAAGCATCGTTTATGCACTTTTTAACAGACTCTTTGAATAAAATGTTCAAATGTAAAAACGTATTACAGGTATACTTTAATATGTATTTAACTCTGAAGGGATCGATTAAAAAACGTGTAAAAGAGAAACGCATAAATGGTGCTTCACGGGTTCTTTTTTTTAATTGAAATCCCTCAAAAGAAATAATGATGGAATTATCAGTTTTAGTATTCATTACCATGCGTTTTAAGTTGCAGTTTTCAGAATTAATAATCGACCAATTTTAACAATAGCAATCATAAACTAGCTGTTGTGGCCGTCACGAAACTTTCTTCTATATCTATCTTATGAATTCCGGTTACAAAATAAAATACTCGTCCGAATAGTTGGAGACAGCTCCAATTTCCCAATTATCGTAATACCCCTGCAAATGCAGAATCAATGAGCGAAATTGCAAATCATTGCAAAAGCCTTGTTTAGATTAATTGCAAACATTTTATTTGTTAGTAAAAAGAAATTGGCAACAGTTAAAAATTTCAAATCATTGAAAGTTTTCAGATGTTTTGATAATTAAATAGCGTGAAAGCGATTTTTTAATGAATTAATTTTTCGCATTGTTGACTAAGCGCAAAAATCACCCCACCCTCCCCTGGGGCGATTGGCGCCAAAATTTAATCGATGCTTGCTTCCATATTGGGTTAGTGTTATTCCAAATTTCATTCAAATCGCAGCAATATTTCTCGAGATACAGCAGGTGCAATGACAAAATAAGCACTTTTGATTGCACGACCCCCTTTAAGCAATTGACACAAAAATTGAATCAGCTCTTGTACTCTTTAACGTCTACTTGAGTACCAATTTTTGTTCGATTTCGTTCATTACTTCTCGAGATATAGCAGTTACATTAAATAAGAAGAACGCTCGATTGCTCCACCCCCTTTGAGATATTGACACACAAATTGAATCAGCACCTGTACTCAATAGGGTCTACCTATGGACCAATTTTCGTTTGATTCCGCCGGTTACTTCCTGAGATATAGCAATCACCCACGCGCAGAAAACGTGCGATTGCTCCACCCCCTTGGAGGAATTCGCTAAAAAAAGTCAGGTGCACCAGTTCACATGGTGGTACATATGTGCAAAAATTTTTGTTCGATTTCATGCAGTAGTTTTTGCTCTAGCGCGGCCACAAAAACTGGTCACACACATACAGACTCACACACACACACAGACAGACATTTTCCAAAAATGATCGAAATGGACTCAGCGCACCTCAAAACGTGCAAATCCGTCAAAATTCGACATTCGAAAATTTTCACGAATCCAATACTTTCTTCTATATATTAGATATAGAAGAAAGTAAAAAGTGGACAAATTTTAAGAATTGTTAGTTATATAATCTTTTGAATTTCATTACTTCAGTCTTATATTTTACGGAAATCCAATTGGCAGCTCTGTTGTCGAAGTGTTAAAAATATCTCTGGTGATGTACCTAAAATCGTAACCCAAGCACGAATAAATCACGCTACAATCACGCGTTCCATTAAATCGCATTTAGCATCGGATATCGAACCGTTTCCTTCCTTTTGAAGATTAGAATGCAAAGGTTAAGGTGACAGTTTATTTGCATGTAAACATGGCAACGTCCTAACCCGTCCTTTACCCTAGGGTGGTTCTACATCATTTTTCTTTCACGTGATTTCCCTTTGACGCAGAATTTTTATCAGCGTTTTGTTCATACTTAGTTAATTATTCTGTATTAATTTATGTCAAAATAAGAGGAAAATAATATATGTAGCATTTTAATAATTTTCTGGTTATGAAGTACAGTATAGGACGACGGTGTCCCTTTCTACGTAATAAGCAAAATATTCATGAGAAATTGGTGTTTCGTTCTGTGGGACACTGGTGTCCCATTTCTGCTTCAAAGGGTTTAAGCAAGGATTTTAGAATAGAATGAAACACAGTTTTCCGGCATTCAGAGCTTTTGTTTATGATGTGACTTTAGCCAGTATGTTTTAGTATCTCTACTACCAGCTCTGTTTTGAACTTAATTTTTCTTTGTTTTTGGATTTTAAGCTAACCAATATAAGTGATGTTAAAATCTTTAAAATTGTATATGTATATTACCTGAAATCTTATCGTCCTTCGTTTGATAAAATGAACGGTTTTAAACATCTTAATTTGAATTCTGTGCAAATTAAAGACTACTGAAACTCAAAATTTTATCACCACAACCTCATAAAATAGAAGCTAATGTGTGAGTGAAATCATACGCTTTTTAAAAGTGCATATGGGAAAATATGGGTAATAATTGAAAGTATAATCTATTCAATCTATAGTAAAAAGATAAGAAAATCAAAAAAAGAAATTAGTTAATTCTGTACTTACCCAAATTAAATATTTCGGTAGGGTTTAAGTAAATAAGCGAGGTAGTACTTTAAGTAAATAGGTGGCTTTTTTTAGTGGGGGTAGTGAGGTAGGTATTTATATTTACGTTAAGTAAATAAGTGTGTGTGGGTTTTTTTACGAACTCATAGAAAAGTTTTTCATTTTCCTTTCTTTCTTTTTTTTTACAAACTCATACAAAAGAGTGTTTCGTGTTTCTTTCCTTCTTTTTCTTTTTTTAAATGAAAGGATATTGCCTTTGCTAAATCTTTTTTTTTCTTACTACGAGAAAATTCCTTTCTCTCAATTCTTGTATGATATAATATATCTCTACCTAATTAAATTATTCATCATTATATTCTCTGTGTCATATCGATGGTTTTTTTAAAAATACTTTCCACGTTAGTAGACTACGTTAATTTTTACTCTTTATAGAATCATATTCTTAATTTGTTCATTTTTTGTCAATTACAATGACAAACATATCGTGGGGTTACAAGTGAAACACACTAAATCAAAATTATTATTTTTCAGATTTTTAGTTTATCTTACACACAAAAATGAGCTGTTTCTTCTGGTGAAACCCACTAAGTCATATCTTTATTATGCAATGCTATACTAGTGAAACACACTAAGTCGTATAATTAATGATAATTATTGATCAGCGTTTTCTCAAAATCACGTTTTTTGACTTAGTGTGTTTCACTTGTAACCCCAAGATATATTGTAGAGGTAAATTCGTCAATTCTCCAGGTTCTCAAACGCTAATAAGAAATATCTCACTCTGAGTCGCAAAAATTTTATATGAAGGCGAAATTTAACTTTCCAGATGGGAAATACCGGAACGGGCTTGCCGGTACCAATTTACCACGAATATGCTGATAACATTGCTGTTTTTTTCCCTTTATTTATAATAATTATTTTTTTATTTCTCAAAATTTTAATTGAATGACAACAGAGTTCTCCGCACTTGCATCATGTTACTCTAGATTGCTCATTGATGGGGTTTTCTAGAGGACTCTTGACACAGCTGCGCTCGTGGGAGAGAAAAAGTTCATGTCAAGCACAGAAAACGTAACTCGCAGTCTGAGTTGGCTCATGCTTCGATCACGTGGTCCGTGATGTCAGGGCCCTATGTCATAAATAGAAACAGAAGTCGAAACTGCACTACTTGTCAAGCATGAATGGGTTAGATAAGGAACCGAGTTATCATTTCTTGCTCAGTCCGTTGCGGGTCTTATCAATTATGCCATGCATTTATCAGCCTAACACAACATTGTTAAACACCTACAAAGAGATACACAAGTATAAAATGAGATTAACATTTTTTAGGGAAAATTTTCAGAATTAATGAGATTATTTTCTAAAACAGTCCTATCTGTCACCTTTGCTGAGTATTAAATATTTCAGGGGGGGGGGATGTTTAATTAATTTCGAGATGTAATTGAGTGTTATGTTCTAACAACAATACACAAGCACATAGGTTATAATAATAATTTTCAACAAAACTAATTATTAGAGAAGAAAATAGTAGAAACTTTTCAAGATCTAAATTTTGAATAAATTTTATTTCTAATGAATGATGTTATTGCTTTCGTTATCAACAACATTTTGTCATTTACTGCGCAAATTTTCACTCCCCGAATCAAGAAAAAAACAATTCGGTTTTAGATAAAAAATATTTGGAGATGACATTATGGATGTCAGCAAAATTTTCAAGTTATTATTATTACTATTATTATTATTATTATTATTATTATTATTATTATTATTATTATTATTATTATTATTATTATTATTATTATTATTATTATTATTATTATTATTATTATTATTGCTATTATTATTATAGCAATATAATTTTGAACATTTATTTTAATAGCGAATTCAATAGCAGTTACTCATTTTAGATACGTTTTAGTATTTATGTGACACAACTATAATAAATACAATCAGCTATTTTTAATAGTATTCAGAAAGCATGAAAAATATTACGCCGTTAAAACATTTTGCAGCAGTCTTATAAATAAAAAACTGGCTTGAGTAGAATGTGGAGAGAATTGCATTTTAGCAATTCGGTGAAGTTTGTAATAATCGGTACAAAGCCAAAAAACTACTCGTTTCGTTCATTTTTCCTTGAACCTAGTTCTTTGAGGTTTACTTAAGTAAAGAAATTTATCTAGAGTTAAGTTAATATAAGTTGAAGTCGATGATCTGATGAAAAACATGTGTTTCATTAGAAAAAACTTCCTTCTTTTAAATTACTTTTTAAACATGGTAAAATGTAATTAGAGTCGTTAATCATTTATCGGTGTCAAAATAAAAAATATTAATTTTAAAAGAATGCCCTATTTAAATCATGATTTTCTCAAGGATGCCTTAAAAATTGATTTCATTTAACCCTCTCGGCACCCTGGACCTTATATGAGGCTCCTACTTTTGAACTCAATTTTGGAAGAAGTAAACACTTAAAATGATTTTTTTTTCCGTCAGTGACTCCACCTATTTATGTAGATCACATATGAGGCTCCTAAGTGAAAAAAAATTCATTTTAAGTGTTTACTTCTTCCAAAATTGAGTTCAAAAGTAGGAGCCTCATATGAGGTCCAGGGTGCCGAGAGGGTTAAGAATTAAAAAAAAAAAGCTATGAATCTCACAAGGCTATTCATACATTAATGAAAGAACTTCGTTTTTTGTACCGAATGCACTATGACATTTTTATGCTTTTAACCTTTATTTTTGGTGAAAAAACTAAAGTTACAACTTGAGAAGAAATTATGGCTAGAAGTAAAATCTGTACTTCAGAGCCAGACTAGCGCAAGTACAAGAATGGAGATTTTATTGCTGCATTTTATGTAGAAAGAAACTCTTATCCCGCATCGACCCATAACAACGTTATTCTATTTTTAAAAAATCCTTGACAGCTACTCAGCAGCGTTAAAATAGCGCGAGTTCCATCCTTTATATGCATCAGACAAACATTTTTGCGCTCTCCTGAAAATTAACGAAAATGGACTTACGTCCGTTTGGTTCTGAAGTACGGAAATCAACTCAGTTTTTACTGTATTTTCAAAGAAATTTCTTCTCCAATCATCTCAAATATTTTTCCTCGTCGAAAACATTTCAAAAGACCAGTTCAACGCTATGCTGCATTTCTAATACTACACGCAATTTTTGACGTTGCTCAACTGCATGTTCACGAGTGTAACATTTTTAAGCATATTTTTGCATTTTATTCCTGGAATTTTATACTTTAGCAAGAAATCGAGATATATTCGAATGATGTATCCTTCACACATAAGCATATTAGTACCGTAAACAAAGGCTACTTGGACCCTAGGAGGTTACTTGAGCCCAACAGTAAAATGATAAAATCTGTGTTTGGTACTAGCGTTAGAGACTGCAGAGTGCTTCTACCTAGTGGAAAAACAAGGAACTACGTGCAAGTCTTCAACTAGTAAGTACCAAACCCAGATTTTATCATTTTCTGTAATGGTCTCAAATAACCCCCTAGGGTCCAAGTAACCGTCGTATAAGGTACCCGCTCGGTCGAAAAAAAGAGGTTTGCAAAAAAGTGTTTTTTTTTTTTTTCTAAAGCTCGAAGTACTTATTTAGATAAACTTGAAAAGTCGTTTTAAGCCCTTGGTTGCAATAACGCATTCACGCCGATGTAGATTTAACTCAAAAACTAAAACTTCATCTAAATACAAAATTTTATCAAAATCGTTAGAGCCGTTTTCGAGATCCGAATTATAATTTTATATATAAACAAGAATTGCTCGTTTCAAGATATGAGAAATATCAATTTTCTAAAAAAAAAAAAAAATCGAAAAACAATGTTCTGTGTAAAGTTATGTAGCGGGTGTGACTGTGCAGTCACGCTCGCAACACTTGCAGATAATTATTTTTTTAATATAAGAAAACGTTTTAAAGTATAAAAATCCAGGAATGAACTGCAAATATAAGCTTTAAACTGATGGATTGAGTTGTATTTAGATTGACTAAAGTATTTTCGATTGAATGTAGTTCTTTCATGTTATGAGTGAAAATACTATTTTAAATACTCAACACTTTCGCTAAGTATTGAACACGAGCTGCTTGTCCCGGCGTTGCACGGGATTTCTCAGAAATAAAGCGGTGTCAAGTAGCGCATGCTTAGGGGAAGACCGCCTATATTGGACCCCCTAAGAACAGGAGGCCTGTGTCGCTCAATGCGAAGCAAAACAGAAATGCAAAATAGGGTATCGTAAGCTAAATTTAATCAGGAACCGCCCTAGGAGCTTATATTTTCTGAAAATATGAAAATTATTTTTAAAAAAATTATCTTATAAAAAGTTGCAAAAGTCCAATTTAGGAATATATACGCCTAAATTGAACCATGCGCTTCCTAAATTGGACCGTGTCAGGAAATCATAGAATAATTTATATTTGAACTATACAGCTGTTTTCCAGAATTTGCAACAGAATTTCTTTTGCTTCGGCCTCACTTAGGCAGTGTTGATAAACTCGCCGATGGCATTTCATACACTTAATCATGTTTTGCACTTCATCTCTATGACAAATATTGCAATAACAATTGTTTTGTGCAGTTTCTTTCTTCTTCTTGTGTGACTTTTTCTGCTCTATGCCTCTTTTATACGGCGTTAGAATGATTGCTGAGATAACCTTCCTTTTTGTTCCTTCTATATTTTTGGCAAAGGTGATATGTAAGCCGGCTTTACAAAATCATAATTAGAGTTGACAATCATGTTTTGATGAGAACTATCGGCCGATTCTGCAGAACTTGTACTAATTTAAGTCATAGCTAGTTCTTGTACATGGTCTACAACTTACACCGAACATGTAACCTGTTCAGTGTTCACTTTGAGTAGTTTTATCTGGACTACCTACCTCAAATTCTGTTGGAGATAAATCAATTTCATTAAACACATGTCAATTAGCAGGCTAAACTCCTGTTCTTTAGAATCAACTCACAGCTTTTGCCATGTCCTTGATTGCGGTTTGCTCATAAGAGTTACCAAATAGTTCTCCTGTGCGATATTAGATAATGGATCTCATTAGATGTTCTCGCATCCATGTATCACATACTCGATTAAAATTTGTAGACAGAGACTGAATAAAGACCACATCTACGTGTATGATATGCTTAAAGAGATATTATTATTATATCGTTCTCGTTAGCCAAGTTTATTGCATCAATGTTCTTTATGTAAGTGCTGTGCCTATCCATTAATAGAAAGACATTCCTTCTACATTGCTTGGATTAACAGTTTTGATGAAATGTTGTATCAATTGTGTGAATTATCGTTTGTGATCCAACCGTTTTTTTTTTTTTGGAACAAGCATATTGTTCATCAGGGAAGCTTTTACGATAAGTTTATACATGGAACGTAATCTTTAGAAAATAAGCATGGGGAGCTTGCAATTCTGTTGCACTCATGTAGCAAATAACCAGTGTATTTCTACCACGTTCACCACTCATTACTTCTCCAACCTGGCGTTTATCTCTATACGTCAATATATTTTGGGGCTTTTGGACAATGAAAAGACGGGCTTCATCTACATTGAACATTTTAGTAGCATATAAATTGTTTCCTTTTAAAATCGCTTTGAAATTATCGAAGAATTTCATATTTTTCTCTCGGTAAACCAGTATACATTTTATTTAAGTTAATAAATATGTTTCACAACATGAAACTGCAGCTTAATGGATGAAGAGAAAAAAATATACATTTTAAGAAGTTGCAGCTTCTACTTGATAAAAATGTGCTTGATAAAAAAAGTTTAAATGAATATCGTGAATAGGTGTTAAAGTATGCTTAAAATAATTTTAACTACCCTATTAAATAAGACGAGTCACTTATTTTGTTACGATTAATAAGAACTCTTATTTAAAATCATATTCTTAAATTGAACCACCGGTCCAATATAGGAATTTTTTTTCGGTCCAATAAAGGAAAACACGCCATTTTTTATTCTTCAGCTCATTGCTCTGTCAAAAATTATCACAATCGGACATATAAATACATGAATATAATCCTTATTAAACACAGATTATAATACTGTCACAGTATTTAACCGCAATTCACAAGTTTTTGAATTATCCTTCTAGAAACAAGTCCACAAAATAAGATTTCGCACGTTTTCAACACAAATCAAGCCGTAACTCAGGCTAAATAGTTCGAAGACTGGTGAAACTTCATACACATTGATTTTATTCCTAAAACTTCATATTTTTACTGTTAAAGTGTAGCACAGATCTCTGTACTAGATTTTAAGCCCGAGGTCCAATTTAAGCAGTGGTCCAATATAGGCGGTCTTCCCCTAACACTTTCCCTAAATGAGAAATAAAATTCCTTAAAAAAACCAATTAATCCCAAACCGCTTTCATTCTGTAAAATTAATTGCAAAATCGTAAACAAAAAGTTGTTTAAATATTTGGATCGCAGCTAAAAAAAGTCATTTGCTAAAAACATCAATTATAATTTTATTTGAAGCACATATTCAAAATGGCAACACAAATAAATAAAAATTATTGATTTGAATAAAAGAAATGACGAAAAATGTGGTTTTATTAATTACAATTAAGAAAAGAAATTCCAACAAAAATCCATCATTAGAACTTAAGAGTAACACATTCTCAAAATGGCAACAGAAAAAAATAAAATTCATTAGTTAGAATAAAAGAGAAATGACGAAAAAGTTAATTTATAATTTTATTAGTCAGAAAAAAATTCCGAACTAAAAACAATTGTTAGAGCTTTGTTGTAAAATCGAATGGTACATCATTCGATTCTCAACTATCAGCGGTTTTTGAGGACTTCAAGCTTTAGACTGACAGACAGACAGAAGCAAACAGATTTTAATTAATTAAGAATATACGGAGGATGTTAGAAAAAGGAAAAATATCACAAGCAAAAGATATTTGCTGTCACCGACTAAGCGAGATTTGACTATTTGTAAATTTGTTTATTTAGCTGCCACGACGTAACGTCATTTGTCGACTTTGCGTGAAGAGGTCACTAAAGCAAAAAGTGCAAGGTTTTATATTAGGTTAAACAACTAGTCATACATGACTAGTTGTTTGTAATTCAGAGTGTGCTTCTGAAGAAATATTCCTTTTGGTTGCTTTTATTTAATCACCCATATTAATCTACATTGTAAAAAATAGACGTTGTTTTTGCAGTATAACAGCTTATTTTATAGTAACAAACTGCTTTACAGTAGTAAACTACAAAACTGTTAATTTTACAGTTTATTACTGAGGATTTTACAGTTTCAAACTGGAACCTCTGCTGCCATGATTATTCTGCTGTTTTTACGGTATAAAACAGCTAAATTTATGGTAATAAGCTGCAAAATTCCAGCAATAAACTATAAAATTGCTAGTTTTACAGCTTATTACTATGCATTTTACAGTTTCAAACTGGAACCCTGCTGCCAGTATTATACTGTAAAAGCAACGGTTTATTTTTTGCAGGGTACATAAAACAACTTTCTGCAGCTTCATCATTGTTTTATAAAGCAAAAGTGATCAATGCGTACTTGTTTGTGAATATTTAGTTTCATTAATTTTCATATTTAGTCTCAGAAATGCGTATTTTAGAAGTATTTAACAATATGATTTTGAATTATAATTTTTTATCTTCACGAAAGAGCAAACAAATAAGGGAAAGGAGAAAAATTGTCAGAAATACTAAAATAACTCCTGCCTCGATAGGAGATGGGGAAATGGGTCTTTGATATTTCTTATAATTTCTGCATTTTATTAGATGGTTCTTTTTCTTTTACTATTCAGATTCACGTATTTCTTGAATTAACATTGCAAGTGTAGGTGAGTAAAATAACGTATACATAGTTAAATCGATATAATTTTTTTTTAATGAAAAAGAAAACGGGAAGGATTAAAAATATAATGTTTTATGCTTCGCCCTTTGAATTCCCAAAGTATGCGAAGATTTAGGCACTTTTCTATGTGATTTTGTTTGTTTGAAAGCCACAGGTGCACTTGTTGGGAAACGCATTAAAAAGACTAGCCGTATATCCTAAATATTTTTCGTATTAGTTAGTTTATTAAAATATCCCTCATGAACTAAGCGGATGTTAAAAGCAATCTTTAGTATAAATAACTGCTGTGTAATTCAAAATTTTCGGTAAACTTTTCAACATTTTCTTTAAAATCAGTAAAGGCTCATCTAGCATCTAAGGGGAAAAGAGAAACAAAAACAAATAAAAGTAAAATCTAAAATGGGGAAAAAGGTGAGGGGCGGGAGTACCATTCAAAAAGTTTTGTGCGAAAAAAATGTCTCGACGGATATTATCATACAGTTGACACCCCATGTACAAGTACATAACTCTGTTATTTTCATGCATTGTAAAAAACAGATGTTGTTTTTACAGTATAATACAGCTAATGTTACAGTAAAAAATTTGCTAATTTTACAGATTGCTAATTTTACAGTAGTAAACTGCAAAATTGCTAGTTTACATTTATAAACTGTGAAATTGCTAGTTTCACTTTGTTACAGTGCATTTTACAGTTTTTAACTAGAAGCTCTGCTGCCAGTGTTATACTGTTGGTTTTACAGTATAATACAGCTAATTTTACAGTATAATACAGCTAATTTTACAGTAAAAATTAATATTGCCAATTTTACAGTAGTACACTGTAAAATTGCTAGTTTACAGTTATAAACTGAAATTGCTAGTTTCAGTTTATTACAGTGCATTTTACAGTTTTGAACTGGAAACTCTGCTGCCAGTATTATACTGTTGTTTTTACAGTATAATACAGCTAATTTTATGGTAAACTTGCTAATTTTACAGTAATAAACTGTGAAATACCTAGTTTTAAAGTTTATTACTATGCTTTTACAGTTTTAAACTTTAACCTCTGTTGCCAGTATTATACTGTAAAAACAACAGCTTTTTTTATTACAGTGTGTTGCATCAAAAGAAAAGGTGAAGAAACAAATTGAATCAATATTTCAGATTGAGTCCTCCTCCCTCACTGAAAACAAATTTCATTTCAAAGTAAAAATAATGCAAACTGTAACTAAAATAAACATCTAATTAACAGATTAAACATATGCAGCGATGAAACAATCAGACAACTCCATTATTAATAGAGATTATTTAAATGAAATGCAGTGATATGCCTCCTCGGATGTACTATTTTTGAACCTTGGCAGAAACTGAACCACCAAATCATTCTTCTATCACGTGTTGGGGGAGGACAAACTTAATCACGCTGTAAGCGAATGTTTGAAAGATGCTTGCAAACATCTGCTCCTAGAACACATCCTTTTTTTTTTTCGTGTTTGAAAGGTGCTTACCTTTTCAAGTATCATATTCAGAAACTGGAGATGATAAAGGGGGAGGAAAAGTTCTCGAAACTTTTTATAGAGTATAAACAAAGGAATGGGAATTTGCTGTATCAAATCACGCATTAGGTTCATGTGGGGCACAAAGTTCGTAAAATTTAAAGCAACGTGTTCGCTCAAATGGGTCGGAACATTTGAACATGTCCTATGAGGTATCAATTTTGATCAAAACTGCTCGCCACTTGAGCGAAGCAGTAATTAAATTTTATTTTTATCTTTACAGAAAAGTTTGAAGACATTATATACCGAGAAAATGCAGATTCTGCGTGCCAGTTGCTCAGTTAGTTAGTTTAGTACACTGTAAAAAATAGGTGTTGTTTTTACAGTATAATACTTAATTTTTACAGTGATGAGCTGTAAAATTGCTAATTTTACAGTAGTCGACTGTAAAATTGCAGGTTTACAGCAATAAACGGTTAAAACGGTAGTTTCACAGTTTATTACTGTGAATTTCACAGTTTTGAACTGGAACCTCTGCTGCCAGTACTATACTTTTTTTTTTACAGTATAATACAGCTAATTTTATGGTAATATTGGTAATTTTACTGTATAATAAACTGTAAAATTGCTAATTTTACAGTGATAAACTGCAGAACAGCTAGTTTTGCAGTTTATTACTGTGCTTTTGCAGTTTTAAACTGGAACCTCTGTTGCTAGTATTATTCTGTAATAACAACGGTTTTTTTTTTGCAGTGTACTTTTGCTTTGTTTCAAATAGTTTCTAGTTTTTCGTTGCTTGTTCATTGTTCAATTCCTTTTGGAAGACATTTTGATTTTACCTTTCCTCTGAATTCTCTACAAATTATTAGTTTCAGAGAAGAAAATATTTGTGTAAGCAAATTTTGTGGTATTAATATGAGCTTGCAGAGGGATTGGTAATTTATGTTTCTATGATTTTATGGGAAAAAAAATACTTTTTTTTGTTTGAATTGTAAACGCACGAATGACTAAGTCAGATTTGTCTAAAATACATATAAAATGTCGATTTTTCCAGTCATTTAAAAATGTATCTTAATTGCAAACATTTTATCATGTGCCACATATTAAATTAATGTTTTTAATGATCCATACAGCATGCTATGAAATCTTCGGGAATTTATATACTGTACTCATCATAAGCGCTACATTATGCTGTGCTCCAAGAGTTTGTGGGAGCGCTACTGGGAAACTAGAATTGGTCAATAGACTTTTTCTTTTGTTATTTTATTGTTATTTTTTGTACATTAGATAATTCATTGTCTTCATCTCATTCCCTTCTTTTGTACCCGTCATTGAAAGAAAAGAAAAAAAAAAAAAACATTTGGCTCATTTTTGAAGCAAATTCTCCTACCAATAAACTAATCAAAAATACAGGTACGAAATATACACAATTGTTAGAAATGAATATGTGAGACAAAATTCAAATCTAATAAAAAACGAAATTGTGTACAATACAACTTCTTTCTTTACCTCTATCTTCTTTCTGCAGTTTATTAGTAAAACTATTGGTAAACTTGGCTTATCGCAGTAGCAGAAAAGTTTACGAATATTAATTTTTAGTTTGAGGGCAAAAACGCACTGGTATGAAGAAAAAAGAAGAATGTCAAAAAGAAAATTGCAAAATAAATTTTAAAGAACATAATTAAAAAAATATGGATATGAAGCTCCTTTTTTTTGTAATTTTATGTTGAAACATTTTGAACGTTCTAGATATAAAAGTCAGAAAGGGTTTTTATTTGAATGGGATTGCAATGCAAACCGTTCAGATAATCGTAAATTTATTTTTAATTTTTTGATTCTTTATCAGTTGGAGAATTCCAGAGCTACTTTTATGCTATCTAACTCTCTTTTTCATCTACTTCAGTTTTAAAGTAGATTCTTGACATTAAATGTGGTGAAAGATAGAATCGGTTTGAGGTTTACAAACTATTTTACTCTTTTATTTCTTTCTTTGGTTCTTGCATAGATGTTTTCGCGTGTGAAGTAAAGTCTGGAACTTTGCTTGTTGTTATTTGCTGATTAATTTCCAAAGACATACAGATAAATTGCATTAATCGTTTATCTTGCCTCGACATTTTTGTTCTTACATGTTTTCTCACTATCGTAAATTTAAACAGTCGGCATGTTATTTATATCTCACCATTTTTGGCCTTTAATGTCAGTTAAAAAAGAAAAAAAAATATATACAAATTATTTTCATTAAATGTTAAAAAGTACATATGAATCCTATTCTTAAATCAAACAATATAAGTTTTCAACAATATTTTCGTATTAAAAAAAAAACTGCAAAATGAAATTTCTTTGTCCAACTTATTCTAGGTACGGGGGAACCTGAAGTGCAATTTTAATGATGGATAAATGTAACGAAGTTCTTAGTGAGCACTTAATTTTTTTTCCCTTGTAAAAACTCAGTTTTCGAAATAAAATTAATTCACAATTAAAATTCTATTTGAATGTAGGATTGGTTCGGGTAAGTGGGCCACCCCCCTTAAAACTGAAATGATCATGTCAAATTTCATCACAGTGATTGCTTTTGCATATATTTGGGTTTGATGGAACTTTTTTTTGGATCATATAATTTATGTAAAATCATTTCCAAAAAAATTTTTTTTACAAGTTCAAGCTACATTTTTCAAAGAAGTGTTTCAATGTTAGTTTTTATTATTTTTTCTATATTCATCAAGTTTTCTTGTAGAGCTTAACCTAAAGTACAGATTGCAATAAGAATTTTTACGCATATTATTAATAAGTGTTTAAGGGGAGGGGTCCCACTTACCCTGTGATTTTTCTCTATTAGGGTAGGTGGATCCCCTCTCTATGCTGTAAGTGGGCCCCCTCATAATAATGATGATTTCAAAATGAAAAGCAGTTTTGATGAAGCAATTTCTACGATGAAATGAAAGATAACTATGGAGACCTAAAAGAAATTGATGGTTCAGCTACAAAAACTGCAAAAGTTGGTAACTATGCATTTGTGAAACTTCCCATAAAGTATTATGAAGGTCTAATTTTCAAATATGATACAAATGAAAAAAATACTGCAGAATTTGATAGAAAGAATAGAAATAGCTACACTTTTTATTGGTTTGATGTAGGTGATGTTAGAATTATAACTGAGGATAAAATGATAATGTGTCTCCCTCAGAAAAATTTACATAGACGCTGCCATTAAGTGTTTCCATTTTTTTTTCAACATATATTTTTTTTTTTTTTCAATTTTAACAAAATTGATCTTAATCAACTCCATTATGTTAATTCAACATTGATTTATATTTAAAAGCAAAAAATACGCCTTACGACTTTTAATGAATTTCACAGACATAATTTTTTTGTATTCCGCTTTATAATTTTCTGTCATACGCATTTAAATGTAAGTAGATGTCTTACTAATGGATACATTTACAGAAAAATATTCCCTACTAAAATTTTGCATACTTTGTTAGGTAGGACCCACAAAACCCTTTCCAAAATATGCTCGGTTTAAATATAAATAAATGGGGGTGGCCCACTTACTCCTTCCTACGGGGTAAGTGGGTCCCCCACGCCATTTTGTAAAGAATAGGATGGTTAAAAATATTTAAAGCATTTTTTTAGGAAATAATACTGAATTTGTGTTTATCAATAATGTCCAAAATAAAATAAGTTGACAAATCTAAGCTGTTTTGCTTTAAAACTTTTGTATAAGGCTTTAAGAACGAACTGTTCTAAAAAGGGGGCCCACTTACCCTAACCAACCCCATAATAATTGCATTTAATTCCTACTACTAAAACACCATGTAAGGAAAATTGAGTTAAATATGATTAATATTAGTGAAGGTGAATTATTATATCGATGTCAACAATGCTTTTAACTAATTTTAATTTTTTTGTTACTAAATGTTTTGAATATTCATGCAAAGCTGAACTAAATTATGAGTCAATTAGTTTATTGTTCACCTGTTTAACATTATCCTGTATTTCCACAAAAATCTAAGAAGTATAGTTGTAGTATCAATCCGATTGAAAGTAACGCAGCTGCAGGTTTTCCATATGTTTTCCTTCGTGATTTTTCTCATGAATCAATACTACATGGACCACAATCCATTTACTTATATGCACGTGTTATCAGGCAACTTAGTTATACTTATTGATAAACATTTGTTAATTACAATTAAAAGTTGTAAGATGAATTACTGTTTGGGACTGCTGGCTGTTTCTGAAATTTAGGGGAGAAATAATATTTTAAAGTTAATTGTTTTTTGAAATCTGATTTCCATACGACCTCTATCTTCTAAAATTTATTTCTTAGTTGGAAAGCTCGGCTACCTTGTAAACTCTTAGAACTTAATAGATAAGTAGCTTTTATTGCGATATTTTCATGTCTTCATGTATCTTGTTGCTTGTAACCTTCTGTTTAGTTAGAAGCCAAGAACAGATGGTATAAATATAGCTACTCAAATTTCTACTTACTGATTAGTCAGTTGCTTAAAACAGTGATATTATCTATTCTCTGATTTTGTCTAATCAGTGTTTTAGCCTATTTGTACGTTAATACAAGTCTACCATTGTGACTGAAGATTTTTATAAGATTTGGACAATTTAATAACTTCAAAGACGTTATGTACATAAAAATTACTCTGTGCTTTAAAGGATGCTGACATCTCGCGAAGTTCTGCTTTAAATTGAATTCTTAAGAACATAAAATATTTAAGATAGTTATAGGAATGATTTAAAGCTTCTTGTATAAGTATTCATTTTTTTTTACTTTTATTCATGTCTACATCACCCCCGATGTACACACACCTCTACAAGAAAAAATATTTATATACAGAGTATAGTGAAAATGTTTGGTTATATATAATAAATATTCTATTACGCAAGTAGAATGAAGATTTACTGACTATACACAGCATGTCTGAAATAAAGCTATCTGATGAAAAGCATCACTGGGAGTATGATCATGATTTCTAATTCCGGTCGGTGTTGGTTGACGAAACAACAAACAGTTGAAATCGAAGTTACGGAGATTTCGAAGTTAATACAACAAAGTTATGCATTTAAAATTGCTCGAACGAAACGTATCGCAGAACTTTTAGCTGCCCAAGTAGCATCAACTCATCGGATTTTGCTTGGCCGATCAACAAACTCCTCGTAAACTGATCCTGTAACGCACGATGACATCGTTCCGATCAGTATCCGAGCATGGTTTTCGATGAGCTACTTTTCATCGGAAATCGATATCCTTCCGGTCAACTTTCCCGATGAAAATAAGATGAGCTATATTCCATCGGAAAACGATATCCTTCCGATCAAGTTTCCCGATGAAATTCCTCGGCACGGGACTGTTCTGCTCATAAATTGCTCCAAATCTCATCGTATTCTCGTCGGATTTTGCTGCTCTGATTCTGCTCGGCTGATGAGACATATTGGATCAATGGGCCGATGAGAATTTCATCGGGTTTCGATGAATGGCCGATCATCGGCCGATGAGATGATGCTGCTAGGGTGAGTTCTACTTACTTTTATACATTAAACAAAGACTTTATTTGTAACCATGCCAGTTATATTACGAACACAGGAACAAAGAAAAGTTACACAAACAGCAATAAAAATTGCTGACACACGATTTTACGATTTTAGATTATAAAAGAGGAGAGAAAGCTAGTGAATGAAAAACTATCCTAGCGAAAGTCATGTTTAATGTTTTTGTGTCTGTTATCTCATTTTGGGACATGAATTTCACTCATAAGGTCATTTTCGGAAATTCTTCACATCCGTAAGCTCAACTTCGGAAATTATTCTCTTCCATAAGCTAGTTTTGAGAAACTTTTTCAAGTTTAGCTCTCTCTTTTTGGGAAATTCTTTTCATCTACAGGTTCTTTTTACAAAATTCTTTTTCGTCCTGTAAGCTCATTTTGGGGAATTCTTTTCACACACGAGCTCAGTTTATGAAATCATTTACACTCATTAGCTAATTTTAAGAAATTCTTTTCATCCACAAGCTCAGTTTAGGACTACCTTTTCACCTTTAAGCTCATTTTGAGAAATCATTTTCGTCCATAAGCTCTTGTTAGGAAGTTATTTTGACCCATAAGCTCATGTTGAGATTGTTTTTATCTCAATTTTAATTTTGGAAAATATCATTCAGCTCATTTTAGGGAAATTATTGTCACCCATAAACTCAGTTTTGGAAATTCCATCACTCATATGCTCATTTTAAGAAAAAAATAGTTTCGCCCATGAGTTCCTGTTGGGAAATTCCTTTCTTCCACAAACTATTTCGGACTCTATTCTGCTAAAATTTTTATTTAAATATGTATTTTGACGTTTAATATCATAGAAAATCGGCAACAATTCTAAGACATAGAGTGCTGCGGATTACCTCTAAATTTCAGGGTCCCTATCTTCGCAGTGGAAGCAAAGAATACTTAAAAACAGAGAAAGAAATGCGGTGGAATTATAATATGAGGCTACATCCAAAAAAATATTATTTAGAAACAGCTTTGGCGGCGGATATTTCTTTCAAGAGTTTATTTTGGTATTTCTGCGATTAAATTGTTTTACGTAATACACTGCAGACATTACTGATAAAGCATGGCTGCAGATTTAAAATATTCTCGTCTTCGAAAGTTAAAAGAAATGTTGATAAACCGCTGACACTGATACATCCCTTTCTCCAGCGATCACGCCACTTTCACTCATCAATGGCGTGCAGAGAAAGATCTTAACTTAATTATTTTTTTGTTTCCATGGTGACGGAGAACGCAATAACACTCCTTGAGAGTTCGGTTAATAGGACTAGTTCAAAGCCTCAGCAAGCTTTTACTTTTAAGTTAAGACTAAAATTCAATTTTTTATACAACTGTTTAACAAATTTTAATTAATAGGCCATTTTCCCTGTAAATTGAAGCATGAGTTCAAATAATGAATATGAGTTAAACTTTTCCTTTTTTTATACATTAACTGATATTTTCATTTTAAAAAGAAAAATTGTACATCAAAGCTGTACACTGCAACAAAAAAAAATGATCTGTTGTTTTTACAGTATAAAACTGGCAGCCGAGGTTCCAATTTAAAACTGCAAAATGCACAGTAATAAACTGTAAAACCAGCAGTTTTGCAGTTTCTTACTGTGAAGTTAGCAATTTTGCAGTTTATTGCTGTAAAATTTAGCTGTATTATACTGTAAAAACAACAGTATAATACTGGTAGCCGAGGTTCCATTTTAAAACTGTAAAATGTGCGGTAACTAAACGGCCATTCTAACAAGGTTTCTTTTATTACTGCACTGCTTTTGTGACCTGTGAGATGGAGCTGTAGGCAGTAACTTTGTACAACCGTTTTAAACTTTTCTGGTAAACTAACATGCTGCATTAAATCGTCTTTGTTAAATAAATTTGGGACATATTTCCCATTTCTCATTTTCTGCACTGCAAAAATGAACTGTTGTATTTACAGTATAATACTGGTAGCCGAGGTTCCAATTTAAAACTGTAAAATGCACAGTAATAAACTGCAAAAATAGCAATTTTACAGTTTATTGCTGTAAAATTAGTAATTTTACACTTTAGTACTGTAAAGTTAGCAATTTTACAGTGTACTACTGTAAAATTAACTATTTTTAGTTTATTTATATAAAATTTGCTGTATTTTACTGTAAAAATATCATTCATTTTTTACAGTGTAGTGTTGTGATTTCTCATTAACTCCTGAGAGAACAAGCCTTGATAGATAAAAGCTGCTGGTATCCCATATTTTCTAATGCAGAAATGTGGAGCAAAGTGAAATAGTTAGGATAATTTTTACCTTTTCATGGTGAACAAACTTGAAACTAGTTTTAAAAATTCCAATTTTTTTAACAAAGAACTATTTAAAAATAATAGTTGCTTTGAAAATGCAGTGGTTACTCCGGTAAATTGACACGCGGATAATTCGACACAACCTCAGAAAGTCGACATTTATTTTCCCAATGGTTGGTCCAATGTTATTTTCAATGAGTGCAAACTCTCTCACTTGACACACGTTTACTGGAACATCTGTAAGTCGACTACCTAAAAGTTACTACTTCTGTGCAGGGATGCAGAAAATGTTTTTCCCTCCAACATTTCCCCCAATCTGTACGAAAATTTCCCCAAAATTTAACAATATATAGATAAGCTAAGATAAAAATTAATTTCGCATTACAACAGACATACCACAGTAAAACATAAGTCAAAAGTGTTGCACCGAGTACTCCTCAGATATTCAATCAGCAAATACTCATATGTGAGGAGAAAGAGTCCAGAAAATTAAGAACTGTTTGAGAATTGATTGAATATAAACTTACAGTATGCAATATTTTATTACATTGAGTATACACGTAGAAACATTACTACTGTTTGATTCATTAAATAAGACTACATAAGCACCCCAGTAACGATTCGTGTTCACAAGTAGCGACTGGCTTCTAACGGGAGAGCGGAAAATGAATTGATAATCGTTGTAAAGAGAAAAAAAAAAATATAATTTAGGATGTATGCTTTCTGATTCTGTTTTATTATCTGATTCTGTTTTATTCTGTCTTATACATTTTAAATCTTGCGGAATACTTTGTGTTGAACCAGCAAAATTTCCCCAAGCGACCAAAATTTCCCCCGATCTAGAATCGCTGGATCGGACATATTCTGCACCCGTACCTGTGTTCTACCTCGTGACCGCAGACATTTTTAAAACATTTACTAGTAAATCAAATCCAATTTCAGTTCCCAACGAAACATTTTCCTTTATAAAAAATAATTGTAACTAATATAGTGTAGCCTGAAACTAGTAAACCGTTTTATTTCCAGAATTTGTTTCAAAACACTGAATATTATATCATACTTCACCATAGTTCTAATTATCATAAAAGATGCATTTTATGTAGCATCGGCAATCACCAAAGAAAAAAAAAATTCTACTAGCTTTTTACACAAAAATGAGTAGAAAAAAAAAAGAAGAAAGAAAGAAGGAAATTAAAAAGAAACATTAATATTGATAAAGCAGCGGAGTTGTCTGCAGTGAAATTGCTACTCTTCATAATTTAATAGCATTCGGGTTTTTATATAAACATTCTCAAGCAAAAAAAAAAAAAAAATCATTAAGAGTAAATTAATTTAAAATTTTAAATCTATTTCTGTGTGCCAAGAAACTTTTAATGAGAAATAAGTGAGATGTTTTATAAAATTCCAATAAAAGTTTGAGTTGATAAACTAAACTTTTTGTATGTATTTAAGCAAAAAACTCAACAACAAACTACTTCTTATCTCAAGTTTTGTTCTGTCAGCTGTACTTTCATTGGCTTCAAACCAATGGCAGAATGAAAGATACTGATCAGTATTTCGCTTAAACACGTGTTCCTCGTCAAAAACAAAATGAACTTGAATAACATTTTGTCGTGTGAGCTGCTTTGAAAGACTCACCTAAATGACCCCGGGATATGGTTTACTCGGAGTTACTAATATTTTATAGATCTTAAGATTCTTCAACTAGGGGAATGTGAGACAAAGTGGAATAAATAAGATAACCTACCTTTTTCTCAAAGTGAACAAATAGGAAATTTATTTAAAATATATATATATAAAGAAAGAAGAGCGTATTTTATAACAAAACTTTCATTGAAATAATAGTGGTTTTCATTTTTGGAAGTAAATTTGTACCTTTGTTTAAAAAAAAAAAAAAAAAGCGGGAGACTTTACTTTTTTTTTCATGGGGCAAAGTTAAAAATTTAGTATTTTTCTAATGAAATATTTTCTATTTAATTGCTAAAAATACTTTTCATTAAATGAATGGGGAAAATAAAAGAATAAATGAATAAATGACCAGATAATGAAACAATAAACGAATAAGTAAATATCAAATTAATATATATAAAAACATAAGAATGAATAAAATAGTAAATGAATAAGAAAATAAGTGATTAAATGAATGACTAAGTGAATTATTGAATTAACAAATGTTAATAAATTAATTAATAAATGCACACGTAGGTGATTTAATAAATCGTTCAATAAGTAACCATTCAATAGTAAAGATTCAGTGAGTAAAGATTCAGTAGTTCACGAAGTGAACTATTTCTCATAACCTCGCACTCACTTGACTACTTGTACAAAGCAATTAAGATTAAAATAACCTTAATAGTAAATAAATAAATGAGACACTGAATGCAAAGTTCTCAATTAATATGTAAAATTTTAATCACAAGAAAGTTATCATTTTATATTTACGAAAAAAAAACCCTACAAAATATTACTATAGGAACATCAGTTTTTGAAAAGTGTTAGTATTATCACACGCTTTGACTTTCAGACTTAACTTTTTTCTTGACAAGAAGAGATTACATGTGTTACTACATAGTTAACATATTTCCAGAGAGGTAGCGCTTAAAGCAGTGCAAATATTTCACCATTTCACTTTGCCCACGTTCTTCTATTTGGGACTTCATGAGCCATTTTGTTTCCCTGGTATCTACTTTTCAGTTGAGTAGTATTATTGAATGGCATGGAAATTAATTATTAGTTTTTGCTTACTAGAGGCGATTTAATCAAACCTATACTTTACTTGATAAATTTATAGAATGAGAAAAGAAAAATGACTAGCAAAAGACTCATTCAGAATTATTGCGTAAAATAAAGATTGTAACAACAAAATGGTGGATGAAATACACTTTATTTTGTCATCGATATTAGTGTTTTGATCTTTATTGGTTTTCTTTTTCTTTTTTGTGCTTTTTTGTTTTTTTAGGTACATCTTAAACGCATTTTATTAAAAAAAAAGAACAGGTGCGTTCGTCTATGAGGTTTATTATGCAATCTTAATACATTTTATGATTACAGCCTAAAGTGTCATAAAAAGTGTGTTTTGTGTTAAAAAAGGACAATAATGCAGTCCATACACAAAAAAATTACTGTAATATTCTTTTTTAAAAAAAGAAACCAGAAAACTCAATTAGACATACGTACTAGGTTAGTAGAATTTCTGAAGAAATGGCTGCAACAAAGATAAAAACAGTTAAAAATAAAAACCCGAGAAGTTTATTTTCTGTAAGTATTCCTAAGAATTCGTTTCTCAAGTTATCCATGATAAATGAATTCTTAATAAAAATTCTGAAGTCATTTTAAAAGCTATTCTATAAGAATTGTACGAAATGCTATGCCAGGCAAATCTCGTTGTGGGTAAGAAGAAAAAAACTAGATCATAATTCCGTACAATTGTTTTAGTCGAGTCCATGAGTTGGAATAATCCCTTTATTAAACTGTTTTCGTAACGTGTTCTTTGAGAATCATACGGATGTTTTAGAGGTATCTTATTGTGGAGGCAGAAAAATAAGCCTTGATAATGAAGTACACTGCGATTCAAAAGTTTAGACAAAATGCAAATATGTGAATAAATAGAAAATTATTCAACGAAATACTTTCAAATTTCTACTAATGGTACACAATATGGTCCCAAATACGTGTCTGGAGTTCTTATAACTATAACTGGAATCAAATTTTGTATATTACAAAAGATATTTTTTTACATTGTTGCAAAAGTTTAGACAATAGTCAGATTTTATGCAAATATCCCTTGAAATGTGATTGGTGGAATAAACGCGGGACTTTATTATTCATTTATAAAGTGCAGAGATTGCTGAATAAATAATCAAAATCTCAAAAGCTCTTTAGTTCTCGTGTAAAGAAGATGAGAAAGTTTGGAAGCCGAAATTTGAAAATGAACCTACTTTATTAATTTTTTGTCTTTTAAATTGGCTCTTGTATGGTAGTACATTGTTTTTTACTTTGTGGAGAGCAAATTCAGACATGCGTATCGATCAAAAAGTCCAAGAAAAATTATATTTCTTAAGGATGAAGGAATTGAAAAAACGGCTCAGACTGACGATTCGCCCCTTAATCCTAAAAAACTTCAACTTAGGTCAAAAACAGTACGTCGCAGCAAAAGTAGATGAACAACTGAATCGGAATGCATAAAAAAAACAAAGAATTGTGCCTGAGCCTTTTCAGACAGAGTGTCCCAAATAAGCCAGATTTTATTGGTAAAAGCAGCACAGCATATGATCATTGGATTTTTCTCAAGTCCCGCTAAAAGAATTATAATCCATCTAGGCCATCCCAATTTTAATAATTTTTATCAAAGAAAGTACCATTCATTTTTTAGTCACGATGTTACATATGCTGCTTTTCACATTAAAATCTGGCTTATTTGGGACACTCTGTCCGAAAAGGCTCACGCACAATTCTTTGTTCTTTTTATACATTCCGATTCAGTTGTTCATCTACTTATGCTGTCACGTGCTGTTTTTGACCCAAGTTGAAGTTTTGTAGGATTAAGGGGCGAATCGTCAGTCTGAACCGTTTTTTCAATTCCTTCATCCTTAAGAAATATAATTTTTCTTGGACTTTTTGATCAATACGCATGTCTGAATTTGCTCTCCACGAAGTAAAAAACAATGTACTACCATAACAGAGCCGATTTAAAAGACAAAAAATTAATAAAGTAGGTTTATTTTCAAATATCGGCCTCCAAACTTTCTCATCTTCTTTACACGAGAACTAAAGAGCTTTTGAGATTTTGATTATTTATTCAGCAATCTCTGCACTTTATAAATGAATAATAGTCCCGCATTTCCTCCACCAATCACATTTCAAGGGATATTTGCATAAAATGTGACTATTGTCTAAACTTTTGCAACAATGTAAAAAAATGTCTTTTGTAATATCCAAAATGTGATTCCAGTTATAGTTATAAGAACTCCAGACACGTATTTGGGACCATATTGTGTACCTGTAGTAGAAATTTGAAAGAATTTCGTGGAATAGTTTTCTTTTTATTCACATATTTGCATTTTGTCTAAACTTTTGCATCGCAGTGTATATATACAACGTTAAAAAAGCACATATACGCATCAGCTTTTAAAATGACTTCAGAATTGTTACTAAGAATTCATTTATCATGAATAACTTGACAATATTAAAAAAAATTCTATTAATTGTTTGACAAAGTTATCATTTAAATTATTGTTACAGGGAAATAACATTATTGTACAAAGCAAAGTACTAAACCTTCATTTCATCCTGCAAACCTTTTCCCTTCCAACTGAACTGCGTCACTATTGCAAAATCTATATATTCTTCTGCTTAAATTAACTGACAACAACTCAACTTGATCAGCAGAACTGCAACTAAAATGATTGACGTCACTGTTTGAACTAAGAGCCCTTTTACCAGAAACGAAAGCACTCTCTTTCTGTCAAACCTCTCACATAATTTCAGCCATGCAACCCAGTGAGATATGGACGCTCCGTGTTCTAAGAAGTATTCAGACAGATTTTAAATTTTGGTCGTGGTATTTCCCCGTCTCCGTTCCCTCAAGGTCAATTTCTTGCTGAAATTCTTGATGCAAATGCGATGTACTTACAATGGAAACGTGTCCCAAGGTGAAACTTTCGGGGATGATTGACAACTTGATGGAGATAATTTTTGCTTGCCTGGAGTTATATTGACAAACATACGACAGTATAGACAGTTGTTTTAAATATTCAGTTTGCTGCTTTGACGTAGTCAAGCAGGTTGTTTTCAAAAAAGGAAAGTCTAAAAATATAAAAAACATTTGACATTAACTAAAAATTCAATTGCTTTATAGTATGTTTCCCAGGATCGGATCCGTTATTTTCCCATGCCGGGGCAAAAACTTGAAACTACTACCCTTACTCATGTCATCTTCCCTGAAGTTTTAATATCTAGTTTAAACGCAAAAAAAAAAAAAAAAAAAAAAAAAACCGCTATAGGATAAATTGCCGACCCCCAGCAGTTACCGACTGAGGAAAATGTCCTGGTTTTCTCCCCCTAAATCTGGCACATAGTAAAACTGATTTTTAAAATCCTCTTTTAACCCTTTATCAGGGACGTCATTTCAAGTTTTTCCAGGGGGTGGGGGGGGGCAAAGGTTCCAAACACAATGCAAATTCATCGGAAAACATAAAAAAACATGTCCACTTATATGTAAATACATTGATTTCTCAAAGTCAGGGGGGGGCAATTGACCCCCCCCCTGCCCCCCTAAATGACGGGTCTGCCCTTTATGCTCCGACGGGACTCAGAAGTCCCGCTTATGTTAATTTAGTATTATGGATCCTAAATGGCTGGAATCATGCTGAAGCTTTTGAGTACCATTCCTTGTAGTTCGCTGAGAGGCCGACAGATGGTATCTGCAATCGGAAACAGTTTTCTTGGGGGCCCTAAGGCGTAGGGGGCCTTAGACCCCCAAAAATTCAAAATTTTTATCCTCGGTAAAAATGTTTTTTTGATGTACTGTTCTGTACCTCAGAACTAGACTAACGTAAGTCCATTTTCGTCATCTTTCAGTAGAGGGGAAAAACGATGTATTCGACAATCGTTTTTCCCCTCTACCGAAAAATGACGAAAATGGACTTACGTTAGTCTGGTTCTGAGTAACAGTGTCGGCCCCGCTTAAACGAATACTGTCGGTTCCAAGAAATATTATTCGATTAAGCGGGGTATTCGTTTAAGCGGGGATCTTAAACATTGCGTCTATGACACGGTTCAAGGATGTTTTATTCGTATAAGCGGGGTATTCGTTTATCCGTTACCCGATTAAGCGGGGACGACAGTATTTGCAACTCAAAAAACCAAAACACATGTATAAAAAATCATTGTTAACTTAATTTGGGACAGAAAGGGTTAAACAGGTAACTTTAGTGTTCTGGCGGCGATTTCTCGGAAGAAAATAACTGAATGTGGGAATTCCTCCAATGTTCATTCTGAGTGAGGGTTTATTCTGACATACTGCAAAACAAGACGTTTATAAAGTCTTGTACTGATAAAGGACATTCGTTACAAAAAAAAATCTAAATAACGAACGACTTCGGAACTTATTATTTTTTTTATTCTTATCCTTTTTTCAAAACTAATTTTTTCACAACGTTGATATTTCTTCTATGTGTGCACCTTTAATACTTCTGAGAAGATTTACACCAGTTTCAACTAGAATGAGGCAAAATATGTTAAGATCAAAATTCCAGGCGAGTTGACCCTCAAAACGTGCAAGGCGCCTGGGAGTTTTTCTTTTACAGACGGGGTCATTTAACGTTTTCGATTATTTGTTTTTGGTGAAGTGATGATCAAAATGAAAAAGAACTCCGAGTAAATCTTAAATGGTTAAATTTTCTTTATTTGTTCAAAACTTTACAAATGCTCTGTATATTTGTGATATAAATTCAAAGTGGAACTATGCAAGCAATATTTTGGAACTTTTTACAATTTGGAAGATTTTTTAAGTTATCAATTGTTTAGAAATAAGAATTTGAGTTTGTAGTTATTTATTTATTTATTTTTTCATTACAAAATCATATTTTGAACACAGCGCTTTTGACAGTATTGAAGAAATTTTATATACATTTTAATTATTTTTATTTGTGTATGGATTTAGTTCTTCTTCCTGTTTAATTGCCTTGTCCGTTAACATGAAAATAAAATCAGAAACAAATTTTTTTTCCTAGAAGTAGGCACGTGCTTACCCCCTCCCCCAAATTCAAGTTTTTTCAATGTATACTACTTAATGAAAAGAGATTGAAGAGGGGATCCATTGTTTTTTTTTTTTTTTGGTTTTGAGTTAGATGTATTTGCTGCCTACAATCAGTTGTAGTTATGCATGTTTACTTAGAAGCACTGTACTCAATTAAACATTTGTACAAACATGCCTTTTAAATTAAATATTTCAGGTGTGATCAAAACTGTCTTTCGTTTAGGTGGTATGCAAAAATAATTAAATAAATCAATAAATACATAACATAAAAGGACTTGAAATTTAAAAATGAAAAAAAAAAAAAAAAAAATCTTTGCCAATCTTTTTTTTTTTCCCATCATGAGAAAAACGGAATGCAGCTGAAAATGTCGATTGTACACTCTAAATGGGATACCGTTTAACTATTTTTAACTGAATTATTCTTAAAAACTTATTTCTATTGATTTTTTAAAATATTCTAGTGTTTCAAAAATCTTCAGTTTTGTGTACGTAAAACTTACAAACAAGCCAAAAAATTTTCGTTGCTATCGAATAAACATAAACATGGTTACGTGATCTCCCCTGTCTGCGAGCAACTTGACTTCTAAACTTTGCACAGATACGTTTTGAAACTTCGTGAAAAACTTGTTACAAAGTTCACTTTCACCGAGCAACGCACGAGTTCATTGATAGATTCTGCGTCAACAAACAACGGAAATTCGATTTTTAATGACGTTAAACGAAACTTTCTTCAAAGAAAGAGAATGTTTTCATGCTGCTGAAATTAAGAAACGCAAATACTTGACCGGGTAGTGGAATTTTCGTATGTTTTGAAGCACCTTATATGGAATGATTGCAGGATTTTACTTGGAGGAGTTTTTTTTAGAAGAAATATTGTACTAACAACAAAAATGTTTATATTTGTGAATAGCGCATATTTATGTTTTTTGCATGTTTCAGAGAGAAGGGAAATTCAAGGAATTTGTTCCAATCAATCAATAGCTAGGATTTCAAGCGTATTAGTAAAATCAGTTACGTCATTTACAAGGGTCGTAATGGGCAATTGCTTTTCCTTCTTTCATGGATTTGCATATATGCAAAAATGGATTTTGTTGTTTTTAGTAATTAAACATTGGTTCGTCTTTGATAAGAATTTAACATTTTTAATTTTGTCCAATATTTTTTTAAATAGCAGCACTTATTCATTGTGATACTTAACTGTGTGAAGGTCACTTAGAAATGAATGCAATATCATAAAAACTTTTAGCTGTATTTTTTAACATAACGAATTTATGAGACGAACTACTAAAAATTGAACAAAGATATTTTTTTTTTTTCATTTTTAAATTTAACTTTGAAGCAGGTGACTGTAGTGTTCTTGTGTAGATTTTTCGAAGTAAAAACTCAGGCCCGATAATTACCTCGAAATTTATAGTCAAGGTGAGGGAAAAGGAGCAGATTAACAGAGCAATAAACATATAGGCAGACCAAGTTGTACATTTCTTCTTTTCGGAGAAAAAAAGTGTGTGCTCTTAATGTTCTAATCAGTAATTTTATTTTCGATTTTTAAAGACATTTTTTGTGAGAAATTTCATCTACTTTTGCACCGTAAAATGGGGGTGAATCGGTACACTTTTCATGTTTGATTGTAAAAAACGCAGTTAAAAGATTTTTTTTAATTGATTTTTTTGAGTAAAAAGTTTAGTCTTGCTTTACTTTTGATATTCCAAAACAAATACAGAATATTTTGAACAGTTATTATTTATATATATATAGGAAATTATGGGTGCTCCGAATCACCCCGCTGATAGGGGTCAATCGAAACACATGTCAAAATTTTTATTTTTTTCAATTTAACCTGTAATAGGTCTCACAAACCTGAGTCATATTGATGGGGGAGAATAAGAATAGATAGTTACTGTCAAATAAAAGTTTAATTTCAATACCAGTAAACGTTTATAATTTGTCAAAATACAAAATAATTTTGAACTTATGAAAAATTAAAAGTAATTTTAAGAAATGCTTTTGAATTTAAATACAAAGATTTACCCTAAATGGAAGTCACTCATGTCTTCCACAAATATGTAAAAAACATTTGGGATAAACTCTGCCTTTTCTTTAGTTACTTGAAATCTCTGGGTTTCGAGGATTGTCCTGTAAGATTTTCCCACTCATTTATCACTGTCTGTGTGCTGGACTTTTCCTACATAAAGTCTATATGACTTTCCTCCAATTATTTTAAGTAAAAAGAAGTCTCCTGGAACAAATCTTTTGAAATCTGCAACCTTTTGTCATTCTAACATCTAGTTGCTCACGAGAAGGGATAAGCAGTAATAAATCCTTGTCCTTGTCTTGACTAGAAGAATTGGGGTTAGAATCTTGATTTTCCAAACAGTTTCCTTTAAATAAGTTTGAATTGGAACAACAGAACAAAGTGTTCCGATTCACCTCGCAAATCCTTATCCTACGTCATTATGAAGAATTTCCCATTTTTATGCCATAATTAAAATATGTTGTCTCTTCTAATCTGGTACTCTGTTGCTCAGACATATGCATGATTAAAATATGCTACTCTTAGATTTGAAATATAAAAGGGTCTCTACTTACATACAAAGTTTTGCAAACCATGAAAACTTGATGTTTTTTAGCGTTCCGCTTGCAGCCTTACACAGAAGCTAATAATGTTGCCAGAATGGCAAAAACTTTTTTTTCCTACTTCTCATAATATTACGTTTCTAGAAAAAAATGTAACTGCCAAAAATACCCGACGGTATATTTATGAAGAATTTCTTTGCATGATCAGGAAGTTTTGTTCCAAATCATCCCTCTGTTCCTATACACCCCATTTTACTATTTTAATTTATTTTATCACTTTGTGTAACTTTATTTGTTCTTTTTTTCGTTAAAATCTTACATAAAAATTGTTTGAAAAAGAAGAAAAGTTAGGATATAAGTAGTCTTTTTTTCTATCTAAAAGAAAAAAAATAAGAAATTATTTCGGATTGTGTCAAAAGAGGGGCATGCTGCAAATTAAAAAATTAAACAGAGATAGGCAAGAGTGTTCTAGATAATTGCAGAGCAAAATAAGTTTTTTTTATAAGTCGGATTTATTTTTTTTTATTTTATTTATTTATTTATTTTTTGACGTAATTGTACGTGGAAGCATAGTTGGAAAAACGGCCAGACAGTACGAAAGCTAGACTGACCGACAAATTTTTCCTGATCCTACTTCCACACTTTTCCGTTTTAATTTTAATTCATTAACAAATGAAGATGCAGATCGACTTATTTTTCTACTCTTCTTTTGCTTATTATTACTTATTATCGTTATTAGTTTCATTCAGGCATTTTTTTTTTTCAAAATTTGCTTGAATTTACCCGTTTCATTTACATTTTATTACTGTTTCTTCTTATTTTCTATTTAATATATATATTTTTTTAATTCATAAAAGACTGGGACTTAAAAAAAAAAAGAAAAAAATCTACGAAGCCAAAACTTTCAATCACATCCTTCCAGTTAAAGAAATTTAACTTACAGTGGGTCAATCTGCTGAAAGAATGCGCAAAGAAAAATAATTCAGCGGCGCACTCCTGCACTTTTTAGCTCTATCTTAACAGCACCTCTTAAAAAAATTTAATTTTAATTTTATTTATTTGAACCATTAAAATTGATTTGTTTCGTTGCATTTCTTTGGGGAATACGGGTTATTTTAAGCAAGCTTTTTTTCTTTCTTTCTTTCTTTCTCCCTTTTCTTTTCTATTTCAAATTTAAACATATGTATACGTGTGATGCACGGGAAGTTGTAAGAACATGTGCACAGCGATGAATGTGTTTCAAAAATTGAAAATTCTTATCGTGTTGAATTTAATTAGCAAACAGTTCATCTAGAACGGAATGGGCTTATTTTCCCGTGTACGAGTATTGATTTTCTTTACTAGATACTACTCTAAGCTAGATTTGGCTGCAATTATTAAAAATTCACTCAAATACTTTTTAAATGGGAGCCAAAAGATTGATTTATTTCGTTGCATTTCTTTAGGGAATACGGGTTATTTTAAGCAAGCTTTTTTCTTTCTTTCTTTCTTTCTTTCTCCCTTTTCTTTTCTATTTCAAATTAAAGCATATGTATGCGTGTGATGCACGGGAAGTTGTAAGAACATGTGCACAGCGACGAATGTGTTTCAAAAATTTTAAATTCTTATCGGGTTGAATTTAATTAGCAAGCAGTTCATCTAGGGTTTATTTTCCCGTGTACAAGCATTGATTTTCTTTACTAGATACCACTCTAAGCTAGATTTGGCTGCAATTATTAAAAATTCACTCAAATACTTTTTAAATGGGAACCAAAAGTACACACACACACACACACACACACACACACACACACACACACACACACACACACACACACACACACACACACACACACACACACACAACACACACACACACACACACACACACACACACACACACACACACACAAAATATCTCTTATTTACATTAAAAAAAAAGCTATTGGTTAAATATCAAATGCATTCTCTAAAACTCGTTTCGTTTGAATACATTTAGTAGTGAGTTGACATTTAAAAATACCAAAATACCTAAAAAAAAACCTCCAAATGTGATTTGGAGTTTAATAATTTTATAATACATTTTCATAAAGTGTTATAGCATGATTTTTATGAAGAACATAGACTGTACTTCTGTCCAGTGTCCAATGCAATTAAAGTTTGAAGATTTCTATAAACAATATTTAAATAACAATTTTTAGCTTAGTGATGGATGTTTTTTATGAGATACGTCTGCTACTACCTTTTTTGCTTTTTGCTTATTTTTGAAAGTTGACCTGTTTGAGAGTGGTCTTAGCTATAATTCATTTGAGTTGGGGTGTTTAAAAATGTTGCTTTAATATTAGATTTGGTTGCTAAATATATTTAAGAAATTTTAAGCTTTTTAATTTAAAAAGGAGCGTACTATACTTTGTGAGGAATAATGTATATTTCAGGCAAAAATCGGCTACTTCGGGTAAAAATATTAGTGAGAAATCGAACTTATAATTCATATTTAGCAGCAAATATTTAACTGGGAAAAATAGCTAGACTTAAAATCTCTCGATAATTTATTTCAAAAGCGTTTACTTAAAAAAAATCTTTCAAAGGAGTAGGTAGTTCAAGAAAGTTTATCAATTATTCCATAAATAGTAACTCTGAAGCAGTTCATTTCATCACAATACTGAATTTTAGAGATAAACTTTCTAAAAATATTCTCAGATTGCTCAATGTATTGCTAAGTAATCAGACCAACGATAAGAAAGAAAGAAGCTCGTTATTATTGTAAGTGTTTCTGCATTTGGGTCGCGGCGTCGAAAATAAACATTTATTCTAAAAACCAGAGTCCAAACTCACAAAATTTCTTTCTTTAAAAGTAAAAGTTGCTCAATACTTCGATCTTTTGTATTTATTCACTGTGTCCAAAGTTGTTGTTTTTACAGTATTATGCTGAAAGCAGAGGTTTCAGTTTAAGACTGTAAGCGCGCAGTAATAAACTGTAAAACTAGCTATTTTACAGTTTTTTTATTTCAAAAACTAGCAATTTTACAGTTTATTACCATAAAATTAGCTGTATTTTGCTGTAAAAACAACAGGGTAATACTGGCAGCAGAGGTTCCAGTTTAAATCTGTAAAATGCACAGTAATAAACTGTAAAACTAGCAATTTTACAGTTTATAACTGTAAACTAGCAATTTTACAGTTTATAACTGTAAACTAGCAATTTTACAGTTTATAACTGTAAACTAGCAATTTTACAGTTTATAACTGTAAACTAGCAATTTTACAGTTCACTTCTGTAAAATTAGCATTTTTTTCACTTTACTACTGTAAAACTAGCAATATTATATTGTAAAATCAACACCTATATTTTACAGTGTTTAGATCTGTGTATCGATCAAAACTTTGCGAGCTCACTCTTTCGAATTGGTAAATAGAAAAAATATTAATCATAATTTAAATTTTGACTTCTTGAATTCAGATGACATGTTTCGTAATCATAAGTTGCTATAGGATCCCACTGTTTTTTTTTTAATTTTTTATTTCTACCAATGGCTTTTGTTCCCTGTAGTAAACTTTATTTATATCTGACCGTCTCAGCTTTAAAGAATATCTTTAAAAGAAAACTGCATCCAGCACCCAGCAAACCTCTGAGAGATATCTCCTCCTGGGAAGTGGTTTATGTGTGTATGTGTGTCTCTTTATTTGTGCGTGCGTGTGTCAGTGTGTGTATACCCATGTATTTATGGGGCAATGAGTGTATGTGTGTGTGTGAGCAGGGGTGCCCCCCCCCAAAGCTCAATGGTGCAACTTCCCCCCAAAAAATGTTCAAAACTATCTTGTGCTTTTTGTTTTTTTATTTTTACCCCACTTTTTATTTTATTTATTTTTTAAAATATTATTTATTTATCTAAAAAAATTAATATATTTTCAAAAATTATAACTATAATTTTTTTATTTATGCTTTAAAAGTACTAATTATGCGCAGAATTGAGTCGCTTTTTCTCTTCCAGACATTCCAATTACACACACAAAATAAATAAAAGAATAATGATAATAAAGAAATAAAAGAAACAATTTAAATTAAAAAATAAATATGAATGATTTTTTATTGAAAAAAATCAGTAAATAATTTAAATTAAAAAATAAATTAATAAATACGAGTAATTTAAATTAAAAAATAAATTAATAAACAATTTAAATAAATTCATAAATAAATTAGTTTTAAAAAATCCCCCCCAAAAAATTTGATGGCGCTACTTGCGACATAATCCCCCCCTGTGGGCACCCCTGTGTGTGAGCATGAATATTTGACGGAACAGGAAAACATACACACTTTCAGCGATTATTGAATCGCATTCGTTTGTAAACAACGTTTTCTCTTATGTCGCATCCAGTTATAAATTTTTAGTCTAATTTAATATTTATCATTTATGAACTGCCGTTAAATATGATAAATTAAATATTTTGTTTCGAAAAATCATCGCATAAATCACACTTTTGTTTCTGATCTATAGTACCACGAATCTGGCCACTACGATAAAAAGAGAAGATTTGGGGATTTAGCGTATTATATGCAGAAATCAAATAAATAATGTTTGATGAAAGACTAAATAAGAATGATTTAGCAACATTATTCATGAAAAAAAAATGATAAAATCAATGAGATATTACTCTTTAAAGTTTTGCGTCCCCATGTATTTGGTTTAGGAGGTATTTTTTGGAATTTTTGAAAGATACTTCTGGCTCTCGAATGACTATAACACATTGTATTTAGGTAAAATAAACGACATAGAACCACCAGGTGCCAATAACTCAATTTCGTTAAAAAGTGCAGACACGACTTTTGTGCTTAGCATGGTAGTATAAGGAGTCGAATTGGGAAGAAAACTAGGCAATCATCTTCTACGACACAACTTTAACAACAATCTGACTACAGTCTAAGATACTCCTTATTTCATTAATCACTGTATCAGAAACGCATTAAGAACACGCAAGTGATAAAAGTGCGAAAAAATGAATAATTAAAAATAGTTGATGAAAGGTATGCCAATAATGCAAACATAATAGTTTTTAAGGCAGGGATTCAAGTGAAACAGGCGATCGCAAACTGCAATCGCTACTGGAAATGAATTACATTAGAACGTTTCTTGATAAAAACATCGTGACGTCAGCGTGACGTTTGCCTATGGAAAAACGAGCTAGATAAAACGTCACAGCCTACTTGGCGAATAAGAGGAGATCGCCGACTGCTTGTGAGCTCTTATTGGCTCCGCTCGTAGTGACGTCAGTGCCAAGTTAAGTTGATGATAATGAAATTCATTTCCAGTAGCGATTGCAATTCGAAGCGATCGCTGTGCTGTTTCACTTGAATTCCTGCCTAAATTTCAATTTTTATACTTTCTATAAAATAAATCAAATAAGTACTTATACACTGTAAAAAAGAATGTTTTTGTACAGTCTAATACAGATAATTTTATTGTAATGAACTGTAAAGATTTCTAATTTTACAGTAATAAACTGTAAAATAACTAATTTTACAGTACTAAAATGTAAAATTGCTAATTTTACAGTAATAAACTGTACAACTGTTAATTTTACAGTTTATTACCATGCATTTTACAGTTTTGAAGTGGAACTTCGGCTGCTAGTATTATACTGTAAAAACAACAGTTCATTTTTTGCAGTGTATAAAGTACATTATGTATGAGTTATTTTATGTTAAACGTACATAATTTTCTACTTTTCATGACGTCTCACTTTTGTTTTTTGTAAATAAAGCAGAACTTAACTTCAGTGTAAATCGAGGAATAGGTGTACCCATTTTATGACAGACATAG
>JAXGGA010007783.1:0-60527 GCA_038373865.1 Uloborus plumipes | reverse complement strand
GATTTAAAAGAAAATAAAATAATGCCTTACTTTCGTACTTTTATGAAGCGTTATTTAAACAACAACAAAAAAAGCACCTTTAAGAAATATTATTCTTGCTAATTACCATGCTAAAATAAACATTTTCTTTTACGGTTTCAATAAAGCAGCACAAGTGTGGTTTAAAATCCGACAGTAAGTGCAGTTTTTTTTTTTGGTAATTGATAAAAATTAACCTTTGAAAAAATTCAATCAAAAGCAAAAACGAAAAATCTATAGCAGAAACGAACACATCTTGCTTTTCTATTGCGATGCTTTATCTAACCGCGCCACTGCATCTTAGTTTTCGGATGGTATTCATTAAAGCCATGTGTAATTTTAAAAAAAGCTTTTTTTTTTTTTGCTCAAAAAACGAGTTTAGACACTTTGTCTGTTTTTCGTCAACAGCAGGCACAATAAGGTATCACCTGTCTAAATAGATATTTCGTAAGATTTTAAGACCTTACATCTCGATAACGGCCGGACGAGGGCACATAATTTTTTGCGTCAAAAATGTCTCGAGATGCTCTTGCGATTATTACGTATCTGAACTTTTTTCATTTCTGCACTAATCCTTTGGTTCCATAGTAAGGATAACATCTTACTTTTCCAGGATCCGCAATCTTCTGATCCTAAAGCAACAATGAAGACAAGTCCTAAACAGAGAATGAGGGAGCTGCTGGACGAAAGCAGAGAACTCCTTATGGAACACATTTTTGCCGCCGTTCCCGACCACATATTTGATGAGTTAACCCCGGATTATCTAAAAGTACGTTAATGGGTATATTCCATCTCTTTGCCATTTTGAGAGAGTGTCACTTCATTATCATCGCGTATCTCTTTGCCACATGATAATTTAATTCAATTAGTGCCTCTTCAAGTTATAAGTAAGAAACAATTGTACCTAAGTTCCGTCCCCTGCTCTTATCCAGGGGTTGGTTTTACACACACAAAAAAATTAGTTTTCCTGCATTCTAATTCTTTTGAATTTTGTTGGAACAATCGTCAGGTAATTGAATCTTGGCTTTGAAAACCAGATTCCAAAATATTTTTTTATATATATAAAGCTCTAGATAAGTGGTCGGTAGTCGCGAACAGGTGACCATTTCATTGAGAATGAATACCAAAAAATGAAGTATCAGTCGCAAAAGTAACAACCAAATAACATTTGCTGAAAATCATGTAACATTTAAGAGCTATTTTCGTTTGTTCTATGCTTGCACCTAAGAGTTATATTCATTGAACTTTTAATTATTGTTTTGTAGAGAATATGTTATTTACTTTTTTGTTGGCGTTATTGTCGATATTTTGCGAAAAATCCGCTGAATTCTGCTAAAATCGGCGATATTTAGAAAATGAATCATTCTAAAACATTTTTTTGCATTAATTCGTGGCAAACTAGGGGTGTTAATGTTTGAATTGTTATCTTGCTCATTCTAAGGCACTATTTTAACACTTAAGCCATCTATTATAAAATTTAAACGTAAAAGGAAATAGTGTGGGGTCCACACCAGATTTTTTTTTATTTTCTTTTTCAAAATAGTTACCAAAAGTACAAAAGCGGCTACTATTTTTCGTGACTCCAGCAGCCCATGGCTACTATTCAGAATTCCTAGTCTAGAGCTTTATTCATTATGTTGTTCTATGACGTTTGTTCATGACTTGAGCTTTTACTGCTTGTTTAGCAAAAAAAAAAAAATCTCTATACTAGGACAATGAAAGTTTATAAAGTTTATATTCAATTGAAATTTTTCAAACAAATTCTAATTTTAAATACTCTTTTTAATTTCTGCGTGCTTTGATTAAATTTTGTCAATTTTTAACCCTTTAGGGTCATTCCATGTCAAGTGATCCAACGTTTTTTACCTTACATTTTTGTATTTTTTTCAAATTTGGCTCATCAATTGTACCCCTTTAGGTAATCAAAAGTCTCAATTTTTAGATTTTTATCTCTATTATTTCTTCATTTATGAGACTTTGAACTTTGGAAAAACCCTCGTTTTTCCATGGATAAGGGAACGTAAAAGGGACCATAACTAGGCACCAAATATAGATAGAACGATTTGGTAAATAGCATTTTAAAGTACGTTAGTTTCCGCTTAATCTGATATGACTAATTTGATAAAAAATTTTCTTTTTCAAAAAATGAAATTTAAATTTCAAATTTAAATTTCTCGAAAAACATATAATGAATTTTTTTTAAAATTTTCAAAAATTCTTGTGTATTTTATCTATGTTTGTACAAATTTTTAGATTGGGATCTCAATGGGATCATATTTTTTTGAATTTTTGAATAAAACTGTATAGGAAAAAAATGATATTTTTTAGATTCTATTTATTTAAATACTAAGTTATCTTGCTTGTGATGGTCTAAAAAGTAGTAAACAAGCATGAATATGTTTAAAGTGAGCTGGTATGAGCTTATAGAATTGTCAGGTTCACCCCCTCACCCCTTCCTCCCCGCACAACCACTCTTTTTTAATTCGAAACTGTTCAAAATGTTAAAAAAAACTCTTTGATACAAAATGAATAGTAAACTTATTTAAAGTTGGTAAATGGGTTTCCTTATAACTAGATGAAGTATCCCCTCCTCCACCCAAATATACCATTAACGCTGTACTATTATGACATCTAACCTGGGGATTGAATTGACTATCATTTTTACTCTAGGTAAGTGAGCTAGCATTAACTTGTAAATTGGTCAGCTCCCCCTCCCTTCCTTCCCGACCCAACCATTTTCCCCCAAACTGTTTCAAATGCTAAAAAAAAGCCTTTTTGATACAAAATGAACAGTAAACTTATTTAAAGTTGGTAAATGGGTTTCCTTATAACAGGGCAAATTAAAACCCTTCCCCCACACAAATATACCATTAACGCTACACTAATATGACGTCTCACCTGGGGATTGGTTTAAGGATTATTTTCCCCCTAGGTATATATTGTTCTTCAGACGAAGTGTTTCTTTTTTCAATCCGACCTTCACAAAGTGTACTTCCATTCAATATCTGAATTTAAACTTATGATTCATTTCATCCCCTCCCCCAGCACCAATCTTCAATTTTGGAGGAAGAAAAGAAACGGTTCGCCCCAAGATCATAGCAAACAGCAAAATAGCACTGTTTCCCCTTGTTCTCATAATGCTTTCCCATTATTTTCACACAAAACTGAAAAGAAATCGAAGTATCATCTTATATGTCAGTCCCCATCACTGCCTTTCCTTTCTCTTTTTGGACAAAGCTCATGAGCTAATAGAAAAGACTAACAAACAGAACAAACTGAAACAGTACCAGACATCAGTAGAGACTAAGGCTTTGAAATGGGGTTCGCGGGATGATAAAAAAATAAAAGTTTGGAGCGGGAAGGCAGGAAAAGAGGAGGAGCAATCTGTACAGAAGTTAAACAACATGAGAGGTTATGATCAAAAAAGCAGTGTTTGTTTAATATATGTATATAGATATATCTTGCTGCATTACTTTCCTTTACAACAAAATGAAAAAGAACACAAACAATTAAAAAAATTAAATAACAGCTGCACACTAGATAATGTGGGAAGATAGTTATGGGGACACAGACATATGATCTGATATTTTTATTTATTTTCAGTTTTGTGCGAAAAGAATAGAAAAAACAATGAGAACAAGGAGAAACAGTGCTATTTTGCTGTTTGCTATGATCTTGGGGCGACCCATTTATTTCCTCCCTTCAAAATTGAAGATTGGTGCTGGGGTAGGAGATGAAATGAATCATAAAGCTAAATTTCAGATATTGAATGGAAGTACACTTTGAAGTTCGGATCGAAAAGAAAAACTTCGTCTGAAAAACAATATATATACCTATGGTGAAAATAATCCTCAATTCAATCCCGAGGTTGGACGCCATATTAATATAGTGTGAATGGTATATTTGGGTGGGGAGGGGGATACTTCGTCTAGTTATAAGGAAACCCATTTACCAACTTTAAATAAGTTTACTGTTCATTTTGTATCAAAGAGTTTTTTTTTAAAACATTTTGAACAGTTTTGAAAAAAAAAGAGTGGTTGAGTAGGGGAGGGAGGGGGAGGGGGATGAACCTGACAAATCTATAAGCTCATGCCAACTCACTTTAAACATATTCATTAGGGTGGAGCGAAAAAAACAAAGTTTTTATTTTCGAATCGTAATAGTGCGGAAAAGTTGCGATTGGTGAAGAGTAACAAAACAAAACAAAAATTTTTGAAATCGGATAATATCTTCCGTTCCCGCAACGAGCCTGAAATTTTGAAAAAATGAAAATTTTCATGTGATTTTAGCGATTTTTTAAAATTTTTATTTTAATGTTTTATTTTAATGCTCTTGGATGGAAAAGTTACGTTTGGTGAAGCCTTCTGAAATTTTGAAAAACATTTTGAAATCGAATAATACCTTCTGATCCAGGAACAAGCCAGAAAAACCAAAAAATTATAAAACTTCAGCTTTTTTTGGGGTGATGAAAAAAAATTAAAAAAATATATTCTCTTTTTTTTTTTCTTTTTTACCCGGTATCATAGCGTAAAGCCTTTTAAAAAGCACCATATTACTCTTAAACATTAATTTTTTTCTTGATTTTTCAGGTATCTTCTAAACATGCAAAACTACCATTTTTTACAACAATGAAACATTTTCAAATAATCGAAAGTTATAAAATATTTTCCAAAATTTCTACATTCCAGTACAAAAATCCACTAAATAAAACACCCACTCCAAAAACAAGGCTAATTTTAATCACTAAACTATAAACAATTTTAATACCTAACTAATTATATACAGTTTCTTAATCCCCTTTTGTAGTCTGTGCCTTCTATAATTATGTTACCTAACTTAACGGACTACCCACAGAATCCTTTAACATTAATTTAATTAGAAACTTATTTTAAAATTAAAACTTCTTTAAAATTGAACCTAGTTAGGTTAGGTAGTGTATAGAATGAGACTGCAAACTGCAATTAAATATTCAGAAACTAACATATAATGAGGTAGGTATTAAAATAGTTTATCGTTTAGGGATAAAAAATATTGTTCATCTTATGAGTGAGTGTTTTGTTCAATGGATTTTTGTACTGAAAAAGTTAAACAAATTTAATAATTAGGTATGGGTATGAAGTTGTATGTAAATATTATGTATTATTTTTTTCTGTTTAGCTCCCAGTTGTTTTTTAATGGCAGTTTTGTTTTTAATACGCTTTTACTAGTTTCACATGTGGGTTTGTCAGTATGTATGTAACTCTGAATAAAAGATAAAATTCACGTTCTTTAAAAATATAAAAGTGATATATTTAATACTATTGTTAATACTAAAGGCTAAACTATATTATTACATGTTGATGTTATTGAATGCTATTATTAATACTAAAGGCTAAACTATATTACATGTTGATGTATTATAAGGTGCATATAAACTTATAATTTGAAATGGTTTAAAGCTTTATCGTTTGATTAACTCTAAAAGCGTATTTTTTAGTTTTTTAAGCTTAAATTTAATTATTTATATAAAAATAATTTTGTGTATGAAAAATTAGAAATCAACAAAATCTAAAATTTGTTTTGTCTTCTACACTAATACATTCCTTATATTTATGGCTTTCATGTGAAATGTGTTCCAAAATTATCACCGAGATGCTTATAGTAACCTTTTAAGCACAAGTTTCTCTGCAATCGTGTTTCAAATGTTCAATTGTCATGATAACATGTTTTAACATTTTTTGCATAAGGCTAATAGGGGTGTGTGGGCAGTAGTGCCCTCTCCTTGTCAAATGCTTTCCAATCCTTAATTTTTGTTACACCTTGCCCCACTTTGCCTGGGACTGTGTTACTGTAGGCACCAAGATAACCTTAAAGCAAACTAAAAGCAACTAAAAAGCAAAAAATAATAGATAACATTTACATAAATTTTTTACCCATACCTAATTATTAAATTTGTTTAACTTTTTCAGTACAAAAATCCATTGAACAAAACACTCACTCATAAGATGAACAATATTTTTTATCCCTAAACGATAAACTATTTTAATACCTACCTCATTATATGTTAGTTTCTGAATTTTTAATTGCATTTTGCAGTCTCATTCTACACACTACCTAACCTAACTAGGTTTAATTTTAAAGAAGTTTTAATTTTAAATATATTTTCCAATTAAATTAATGTTAAAGGATTCTGTGGGTAGTCAGTTAAGTTAGGTAGCATAATTATAGAAGGCACAGACTATACAAAAGGGGATTAAGAAACTATATAATTAGTTAGGTATTAAAATTGTTTATAGTTTAGTCATTAAAATTAGCGTTTATTTTAGGAGTGGGTGTTTTATTTAGTGGATTTTTGTACTGGATTACAGAAATTTTGGAAAATATTTTATAACTTTCGATTATTTGAAAATGTTTCATTGTTGTAAAAACTGGTAGTTTTGCATGTTTAGAAGATACCTGAAAAATCAAGAAAAAAATTAATGTTTAAGAGTAATATAGTGCTTTTTAAAAGGCTTTACGCTATGATACCGCGTAAAAAAGAAAAAAAAAATGAGAATATATTTTTTTTTATTTTTTTTCATCACCCCAAAAAAAGCTGAAATTTTATAATTTTTTGGTTTTTCTGGCTTGTTCCTGGATCAGAAGGTATTATTCGATTTCAATATGTTTTTCAAAATTTCAGAAGGCTTCACCAAACGTAACTTTTCCGTCCAAGAGCATTAAAATAAAACATTAAAACAAAAATTTTAAAAAATCGCTAAAAACACATGAAAATTTTCATTTTTTCAAAATTTCAGGCTCGTTGCGGGAACGGAAGATATTATCCGATTTCAAAAATTTTTGTTTTGTTTTGTAACTCTTCACCAATCGCAACTTTTCCGCACTATTACGATTCGAAAATAAAAACTTTGTTTTTTTCGCTCCACCCTAATATTCATGTTTATTTACTACTTTTTAGACCATCACAAGCTAGACAACTTAGTATTTAAATAAATAGAATCTAAAAAATATCATTTTTTTCCTATACAGTTTTATTCAAAAATTCAAAAAAATATGATCCCATTGAGATCCTAATCTAAAAATTTGTACAAACATAGATAAAATACACAAGAATTTTTGAAATTTTTTTGAAAAAATTCATTATATGTTTTTCGAGAAATTTAAATTTCATTTTTTGAAAAAGAAAATTTTTATCAAATTAGTCATGTTGCATATCAGATTAAGCAGCAACTAACGTACTTTAAAATACCTTTTACCAAATTGTTCTATCTATATTTGGTGTCGAGTTATGGTCCCTTTTATCTTCCCTTATCCATGGAAAAACGAGGGCTTTCCCAAAGTTCAAAGTCTCATAAATGAAAAAATAATAGAGATAAAAATCTAAAAATTTAAACTTTTAATTACCTAAAGGGGTACAATTGATGAGCCAAATTTGAAAGAAATACAAAAATATAAGGTAAAATTTTTCTCAGATTTTGGATCACTTGACGTGGAATGACCCTTTAAGCAGTTTGCCCGTACGGTATACGTGCTACCCGAAATTGGCCTCATCTGGCGCCCTTACGGCGTGCGTGCATCGATATTTTCAGATTTCCTTTTCTGGTTTGCCCGAACTGTTCGGAAAATTGTATACCTCAAAATTCACAGTAAGTATGAGAGAAATTTTTGCATAACTTGTAAACCATTCTTTACTGCCTGCAGAATGTACTTGAAAAATGCAAACATTTAGGGTTTTTGTGACCAAAATTGTAAAATAAAAAATGTTGTAAAAGCGTTGAAAACTAAAAAAAAATTAAAAAATTCTTAATATTCTCATTCTGTTAAGTATGGTACTTAACTATACGCAATAAAAAAATATGCCTTTTTTGGAAGCATTTCTGCTAAAATAATTGACCGGTTAAAGGGTTAAATTAAAAAATAAGATTTCTGCAGACTTTTAGAGGACAGAAAAAATCTGCATTTTGTCTTCAATAATTATAATCTGCAGAAAATCCACAGCTTTTTTTTTTCTTTTAGTTTTCTCTAAATTTCCTTCAAATTTTTTGAAGCATATTCCAAATATGCTTACATTTTCTGCAGATTTTTTAAAGCTTTTCAGCAGATTTTTTTTGCCAAGTAGTAACCTTTATTTACAGCACTAATTTATGTAGATAGTTTGCTAAATAATCAGCAAACGTTTTTTCGGATAACTGTCTTTATGAGTTCAAATCCGAAACATATTTCTTTATACAAGTCTGAGAATCTAATGTTTCTCAGCTTCCTTATCATAATTTCATTGTCCTTTTGTATATAGTATTTTAACGATGATGGCCAAACAATTTGTTTTATAAATACTTCCCAAAAAATTATTTTTTTTCAACCTTTTCTCCAGCGAAAAATCAGGTACTATCACTCTTCTGGTAAAAAGTGCTTTTATATTTCATTGTTTAAACTATAGACAACATTGCGTTCACCTAAGAAACGCGCACTGTTTACTAGGGACCAGTCGTACTGCTGTTTAAAATTTTATTTCATTAATGGAAAGACGTTCTACATTCTGCAAAACTTTATACATAATGGAAAACATTTTATAGCCTTCCTTTAGCGTTATCCGTAGATGAGAATAAATTTCATCTTCCTCAAAATGTTTTTGAAAGCGCGCTTCGAAAATTTATGCGTGCCATATTTTTCTCAACAAATCGATAAGAAATGTCTTTTTTGTACTCGCATTCTATTTCCATTTTCTATATGTGTATTTTATCGTTCAGATTATACTTGATGCGTTTTATTAGGGTTGACTCCATTAGTGTATTTTAAAATGTCTTCCTTTGCTTTTGATGAAATATGACTGAGGAAAAAACAAAGCAAAAAAAAATGCTTATCTGTTTCTACTTATCTTTAGAAATGTAAGAATTCATTTCGGCTGTTATCGTAAACAACTTTGTGTACCGACTTGCCTATTGCTGTTATTGCTGCTCTATATGCAACAAAATAAGTTAAACTCACTTCCATTAAATTCTTTAAAGAATTGACATTTAAAATCATGAATAATATTATGTAAAACTTTAAAATGACAATTGGGAGTTTTGAGTGACAAAGTGTGAACGTAGTAAGCAACGATCTTAGTTATTCAGGCTCATCAGATGTTGAAATATCTCACATTTTATTTAAAATTATAATAATTGCCATTTATTCAAATTCTGGTTTTATCGAATACATTTTAAGGCATCACTCGCCTTTTCTCTGAATATTTATCGAAAGTTTTTGTATTGTCTTTATTCATCTTACCTTTTCCCCCAACAATTATTTTGAAGTCATTATTATCTCTATTATTTGATTGGTAATCAGCTTTGAATAAAAGTATTTTGATGCAGTGAAAATACGGTTCACAATGATAACATTAAATATTCCAAAAAGAGGTGTAACGAGATACTTGAACATAAAAGTTACAAATATGAGTTACGAGTTAGATTACTAAGTAGTATTTGAAAAGAATTAATAAAATTAGAAAAAACTTTAAACGATTTTTAGAACATTTCTTGATATAATGAATGTTTTTCAAAAAATAACGGAAATATTTTGCCCCTCATTTTGTTTCATGTGTTTGTTTATTTATTTATTTATTTATTAAAATTGAGCATCATAGCTTTTGGATTTCGTTAAAGCATATTATTGACTTAGCATGTTATTTGCGAATAACTCGTTTATTTATTGTTTTTCCTCGCAAATATATTCCTGAGTTTTGTATTAACTTTTTTTTTTAATTTAATGTAATGTTTCATTCATTTAATGTTCTTTATTTTTTTTAATCAATCCATTTATTTTAAGTCTCTAGTAATAGAGAAAAAAAAGCGAAAAAATATTTTTACTGTCGGTAATATTTTACAACATAAAACAAAAAAACATTTTCGATTGTATATTTTGAAAGTACGACTAGTTTTGACGCATAAAAGATGTGAAATCGCTTAAGATTCATTTATCCGGAAAAAAAGATCAAGAAATCTTGCTTTGAGTCAGCATGTTGAAGAAATGATAAATAAGTATAACAAGTATACATCCTATTAAATGATTTTTTTAATTAAAAACGTTGCATTGAGCTAATATTTTGAAAGCAATTAATCATTTACTACTTCGTCATCATATCTTAAAGTTTAATGACATCCGTTATGTCACTTTTTCGAATACATCTTTCTTGTTTGATACATGGCGCTTTTTTACTGTCTCCGCAAGGAAGCTTTAAAACTAGCAACTTTTTTAAAGTAAATCAAATAAATGCAACATGCAGGTTCCAATCAAAATCTCGTAACCTCCGATTTGACCTATGCTTAGCTTAATACGTTTCATCTGTCCAGTCCATTCTGCCTAATGAATGAGATAATCTATCTCAGTAAACTGCTTTCTCATTACTCTTCCAGTAGAACTCTTAAAAATCCATTACATTCCCGCGAAAGAGCGGAGATCTGTTGATAAAATCCACCAATAACTCCTCGCGTTAGTTTGATCTCCAAAATTCTTCACAGCAGCTTTCTCCAATCCATTGTTTCCAAAAAATCATTGCTAATAACTACGTGGCTGCTTGCGCAAAAAGCCATCACTCTTGCAAGAGGTGAAACCACCGCATAGCTAGAAATAATGACAACTGGAGATGGTCGAGATAAGGAAACTAGGGGCGCTTCAATCTATTAGTGCCCTTGTGTGTTTAATAGCTCAACTTAGTGGGAACAATTAGAGGTTTCTGGAGTCATATTTCAAGATAGGCCCCTTTCCTGCCTTATCAAAACGGTGGAAAGATATGAAAAAAAAGCACTAATCCTCACCTCCATTTTGGGCTGTGATAACCATGAGTATTAAAATGGGCGGGGGTTGTGGGCAGCCTTCCCTCGGGGTGTTGTAATCGGTGGTCCTAATGGTGTCCGACAGATATTAGCAGTCGATCTGGTGTGGGTTTTTGAAAAAGCGCTATTCCGTGTCGTAGATCGCTGTCGGCGATAGAATTTCTACCTTGTGTTATCTTTTTTTAATTATTTTCGATTGTGGTTGGTGTTTTAACCAGCAGATGCCCTTTTCGTCCTCCATCAGTCATGCAGCCGCTCCGATTTTAACGCCTGATTCGCGCTTTTTATCGTGTTTTCTGATCAGAAAATATTCTGGTGATTAAGAGAGCGTACGTTCCAGGTTGTATGTTACGCTTGCATTTGCTATTAGTATAAGTATTACGATACATATACAATTGAAAAGTACTATTATTTTTTTCTAGCAGTTTGGGCAAAAAAAGAAAATGTATTATCCTAGTATTGTATCCCTTTTGTGTTTTCTGATCAGAAAATATTCTGGTGATTAAGAGAGCGTACGTTCCAGGTTGTCTGTTACGCATGCATTTGCTTTTGGTATTACAATACATAAACAATTGAAAAGTGCTATTATTTTTTTCTAGCAGTTTGGGCAAAAAAGAAAATGTATTATCCTAGTATTTTCATGCCTAATATAACCACCGTAAAGAAGCCCCTATCGGAGTGAATTTCTATGTTAAGATTAAATCGGCTACTATGAAGTCAAAATGATTTATAACTACGCCAAAGGATTAGCTGAAGGAAAAAAATGAATTCGTTGCAGTTCTTTGTCGCTTTGAATGTTTTAATATAAGTGAGTACGATCATCTGCTATTCGTAAAAAAAACATGCTTCATAGCTATAGGACGGACGAAAAATTTAATGAAATGTGTGAGGAAAAATGCCAACTGAAATTGTGGAATTAACAAAACGTACGTTAAAGAAAACAGCTACGTTTTTGCACTAAAAACTAAAATATTACGGTAAGCATACGAAAAAGGAAAAGACATACATAGTAGCATTTCACTCAAGAAAACAACACATTCATAGTATAGTTCAAAGAAAACTTTATTTTTACACAACTTTTTCAAGATTTGTTTTTGTGCCATTTTGTCTCTCATTATGATACCGAAATCCTTAAGATTTCGATAATCATAAATGACTAAGTAGCTTTTAACTCATCTTTAAGACCCTGTTGTGAGGCATATTTTTAAAGAGAACACCGGTAACTAACCTTCAATATCGTTGCATTTCGATGAAAATTTTCCATGTTAAAATTTAAATAATTTTCATGTAATTCAAATTTTGTACAAGGTATATATATATATATATATATATATATATATATATATATATATATATATATATATATATATATATATATATATATATATATATATATATATATATATATATATATATATATATATATATATTGTTTTATTTTTCGTCTTGAATTATTCTTTAATAACTCTTAGTATTTAGATAATAAGAACTCAAGAGAGAGAGGGAGAAAGAGATTTCAAGTAGTTGAATCTTTCAGTGTGAAAGAAATTGAAAAGACTTCTAATTATATTAATTAAATAGCACTTGCTTTTATTAAACACAATTTCCGAAACTACGATAGCTTTCAGCATAATCCCTGTTCTTCTACTTTCTCCTCCACGCCTCAATTAACAATCTGCCTACTTCACTTATTGTCAAGTGTCACTTGACAAGAGTGGCCAGCGGTCAAGAGAATTGGAACACACCGCGAAATGTATTCTTTCTTTCCACTGCTGCTTTTAAAACAGTCCTATTATCCAATTTTTACACATTTATTATTATCGCTTGGCGTTTCACTTTTAATAGCGGTGTTTTATGTCATTTCGTATAACATCTTATCGTAATTAAGTACAAATAAGGCACTGAAAAGAAATATTGATTTTTTTTCTGAGAACAAAAAAAGAAGAAAATTTCCTCATCAAGAAAAACTTTCGATTCCATCGATTACCAATGAGAGAATTCTGTCTTGTCCCTCTCTTCCATTCATCCCCCCTCCCCCTCCCCTCCGCCCCCGAGTCGTCTCGCCGTGTATGAATCCATCCATCCCGATATGCGTACATTGTTTCTTGTTTTGCTTTCATTTAATTTCCAATTATTAACACGAAGAACCGGTGAAAATTAAACGCTGAGGATTGATTTGGACAAATTTTCTTTTGTTACTACACTTTTTTTTTTTTAATTTCCCTTTCTCTACATGTGCACGTTTTTTGCTTTCCCTTTTTTTATTATTGTTTTCAGGAGTTGGAATTAGATTTTTAGCGCGATATGACGATCATTAATTTATTTTAATTTAAAAAGCCCGGGAAAAAGGAGAAATCTCTCGCGGGAAAAGGGGAAAAATGCCTCAAGGCTAATTTGGTTTTTCTTCTTAATTGAAGAGTTTCATTGCAAAATAGAAAAGGAATGGGAGAAGAGCACGAGGGAGACAAATGAAAATGCCAAAAAAAATTACATATTTTTGCTCAAGACAAAGTAAATCATGGAAGTTTATTATTTCGAAATTCGATGAAATTAGCGCTGGATACAGCTCGGTGATGTCTTTCAATTTTTTTCCCCTCCCTCTTTGTATTTTTTTAAGAAAATTTAGTGGAGCGTTCCAGATTGTTAAACCATATAAAGCTGCATTGGATAATCAAAGATAATTAACATCGGAATAACATGCATTACTTTAAATCACGTAAAAGAAACGGCCCGTATTGAAAAAAAAAATACAAATCCAATACTGTTATTGTTTCTTGTGTGAAATTTAATATCGTACTCAGCAGTTTCTTTTTGTGATTGAAAAAGGGAATAAAAACTGAAATGAGTCAATCTAATTAATACAATCGGATAATTTGTGTCAGATTTTTGGCGGAAATAAAAGGAGATGTGTCGGAAAGCCGATTATCCGGCTCTTCCAATTATCCAGATTAATGCCCCTAAGGTTGCAAAGGAAGAGAATAGAAAAGATAATGACGCTTAAAATAATGGTCTACTGTGTGTGGCAATGAGGCGGGTCAGAATAAATTTCCGTTTTGCATAATACCGCGTTTCGTAATGCTACAAAATAAAAATATTTTATATTCTGTTTTAATTCGGCTAATCCTTGCGATACGCTTTAGAAAAGAAATATCATAATGAAAAGTCTTATCTTTTTATTCTTTCAGACCATTACAAAAGGATTTTTCCCCTTATCTACATATTTTAAAAGAGAGGTCAGAGCATGTTATGTTTCGTTCCAGTGATAATATTTGTAAATTTATTCTTCACATATTCTAATTTATGGAACGTGTTTTCATCTACACTCGGATGCAAGAGCATATGTCAGAGCAATTAAAGAAATAACTAGCTATTACTATTCTCAAACCACTTTCTTAAAGTAACGTGCTTTGTTTGCACATATATACGAAAAGCAAACTTAATAATACAATTGAAGGGGCGAGTGGATAAAGGTGATATGTGACAATTTTTGAAACTTACTTTTTACCATGGATGAAGGTGATAAGTCCATCAGTATCATGTCCCCTTAGTCACAGAAGTGGTTGGGAACAAAAAATTTGACCACGTTTCACCCGTTGAGAAATATCCGTTAAAAAAAAATAACTCATCATTTATTTTTTAATTATTTATTTATTTAGTTAGTTATTTTTATTTATTTATTATTTTTTTGAAAGCTTTTTCTAGAAATTAAAAAAACTCACATTTATCCACTTGCCCCTTCAATTTTGATTTAAATTTAGGTCCTTTCGACTATCTTCTTACGAACTATAATGTTTTAAAAAATAAATGTTTCCAACTTTTCTTAGGTGCCGAATTTCACTTGACATGACAGTATAATTACAAAACGTTTTGATAGAATTGTAAGTTTCAGAAAAGCGTTCTCTTTATGTATGACTATTACCGCTATATTACTTGTAAGAAAAATTATTTACTTAAGTTTTCAGAAGAAGCTGAAAACTTAATTAGCTTATTAACAGACCACTAACTGGCTGTGGCGTACCTTTCAGACGTGTCACCCGGAGAGATAATTTTTGATCTCACCCCTTCGTAGAAAAGAAGTATTTTTAATATTTTGTGTAAACTTGAAATTCAAACAATTTTCACAAAAATCTTGCTTTTATATATATGATATGACGAGAAATCAAACGGAAATTAGAAATTATGAACGCATTTTATGTAAAACTTGCCTTAAGGGATCTGGTACCTTTAGGGTGATGAACATGTGTCAAAAAATTATGGTTAACTTAAAATTAATTTTATTTCTAGACCTATTAGTTTTAATTTAATGAAATTTTAACAAAATATCAAAGCAACTCTAATAATTTTTTTGATGCCAAAATGTAAGTCATGAAATCTTTTGAAACTGTTAAACAATTATTTTAATAAAGGGAAATTTTTTGTTAGCCGATAATTAAAAACATACTGTACGCAGCATTACTCTTCTGTGAAACAAGATATCCACCTAATTATTTTTTCTAGCATAGAAAAATAATATATGTTTAAAATGACGAAGAATTAGATTTATTAAATATTCTTCACCCACGATGTTAAATTTTTACATGCAAAATTTAGATTTTGATACATTTTTTAAAGCGTTTTATGGCTGTAATTTGAATTTCAACGCAAGAAAAATTTTGGTTCATTATATTCAACATAGTTAGCACATGAACACTTGTACTATAAAGCTTCGTACACTTGAGATCATCCGTTTCCGAGATATGCTGCACGCAACGAGTGAAAACGTAGTTTCGAGAAAACCAACTTATAAGTCAGTGTCAAACGTCTATCACAAAGGTATACAAACGCGATTTGTGAAAAACTCGGCTACTGCTATTTTCCTCATATCTTCAGTTCTACAGTGAAGTTTTTCGGGGTTAGTTTCAAAACACTCCCATGATTTCTGACTTCCAAAAAAAGTTGAATACAAAAAATCGATTTTTTGACCCCTTAAAGAGTATTGCGCTCCATTTTCGTTGAAACCTATTTTTTAATTGTTTCTTAGATTATTTCTTTTCAATAAATTTAAAGATTTCATGCGTACAGCGAGTTTTTTACCAAACCCTGATTCGGTTACGCTTGCTGTATAATCATACTTTTTATCGTAAAATTGTTTGACTATTAAAAAAATTTCTTTTTTATTCCACCGTTTTAAAAAGCGGTTTCCCTTTCTTTTCGATTCCCTTTTTTGTGTTACGAAAACATCGCTCATCCTCAACCTTTTTCAATGTTAATCAAATCATTATGTTCAGGGTGCGTCTATTTGACAATGGCTTTTGTCTAGTTCACAATATTTTTTAAAAATTCAACTACATCTGCATTATCAATGGAACATTCCGCTACATGTTGACGGATTATTCACACGTCGAAGATACCAACAGGAGCAATGTACCCACGTTTTGAAACAATGTGACCCATTTTTCCTAGTCTATTGACTGTTGCACACCTAATTCACGGCGCACTGAATATTTTCAGAGGCACTTGATATTTTTACTCATTTATGTTATAAAAATTGTTTGCTCGCCTTCGGAAGGAGTGCTTGTGGCTCAAACATTATGCAGAAATAATAATTAATTTTAGCCCAACTCTAAATATTAAAGTCTGTCTATTTTGCACTATTTTAGAAAAGGAATATAGAAAGTTTTCTTGAGTAGACTTCTGAGAACAGAAACTGACGATAAGCCCAAGGTTGGGACTCCGTGTTGTCAATAGCTGATAGCGAATCAGTATTCTCCTACTTTCAGACTGTTTTATTTATTTTATTTTATTTATACATTTATTTATTTATTTATTTCAGAGTGACATCCCTTTCAAGGCGATAGTTCACTTAACCAAAATGCTAGATATGACTTGGAATGATTAAAAGGGCATAACTGTCCTCTAACTTTGCTTCCCCTGAATCACCATACTTTAACATTGAGTAAAAATAGACAATGTTTTAAAAAGTACAAATATGTACATTAAAAAGAGTTTAAAACTCAGCAAACAGCTGTTTCGGGGTTTTAAAATGCAAGCCCCATCATCAGAGCTTAAAAATACAAAGAAAAAGACAGGTTCACATGCCAAAGACTGTCAAGTGAACCAACAGTCAGTTCACTTGACAATCTTTGGCATGTGAACCTGTCTTTTTCTTTGCCCCGGATTTTATAGCCCCGGAACTGCTGTTTGCTGAGTTTTAAACTCTTTTTAATGTATATATTTGTACTTTTCAAAACGTTGTCTATTTTTACTCGTTTCATTGCACAAAGTTTTCAACTGCTTTTTTGCAATCCCAGTTTTCACAGTAGAAAGGACAGGAGAGGCATATAAGGATTTTCAATACGTTTAACTATTGTACATTACTTATATGCATCCATCCCATGTCTCACCCTGTAAGTAATTCCGGCGAAAGGCTATCCAAACTCCGGTTAATAGAGCTTCCTTTGTTCATTTCAAAGGTATTAATTTGTCACCCATCTGAATGTCAGCATTATGATAATGTCATTATAATTTATGTTTCCACTCGTAATTCTACTCTTCTTTTTTAAAGGTAACGGCGATGCGGAGCTTGCGGAAAGCAACTGCTTAAACTTCACAGACATTTATCTCTATTGTGGGAAATTTTTGAAATTCTCTTTCAAAATCCATAATGCGAGACCGAGACACGACAGAGGGAATTCGATCTCGAAAGAACCGTCTTTTCATCAGAGCTCAAAAAATGAAACGCATCGAGTCCATTCAGTTCGCTGCATTCCCTTTATCAATAATGGAAAACAAAAATATCTAAAAAGATGGAGTAAAGTTTCAAAAAATTCCCACGTAACAGGCTTAAACCAAAGCAAGCTGCCATAAACTAAAATTAATACCATTATCTCGGCTTTTACTTACGGTTAATTATTGGACCCGTTCTTGTGTAGTGAAATGCAATTATTTGAGTACAATTCTAGCCGCCTGAACGGCTCTGGGGCCATTCAAATTTCCGGGGGGCCCCCGAAACGAATTATTCAGGGCACATACGGAAAGGAACACCAGCGGGCGCGCTTTATCTTCAATTAAAGGAGATGCGAGTTTTTATTCGCGTTGAGTTGTGCGCTGGAAAAAGGAGAGAAGTAAGTCAATTAGGCAATCGAGGAGGTGGGCAATTAACAACTTTCATCTTCTCTCCCGACACTTAAAAAGGAAGTTCAAAACAATCAAGACGCAAAAAAAAGGAAGAATTGATGTTAAAATGGGAGGGGAAAAAACAGCACAGAGGGGGAAAAAATGAAAGCGAATTTGCTTTAAATTTAACGCTGTTATTCTCCGTATGGGAATGCTGTTAGCGACAACTTCCTAGAGGCCCAACAATGGAGAGAAAGTGGGAGTTTATTAAGAAGGGTGTTTATTTCCATCAAAGAATTCCGAGATTGCTCCTGTCGGTCCTTAAAAATGACAACTTAAAAAGACAATCTCAACGAATCCGACGAAGGCTTTTACGTCGCAAATTTAATTTTCTGATTAAGCGCGGACTTTCAGTTTTTCTAGAATTTTAATGTACTTTCAAAAAGGCACAAGTTTAACACACTTAGTCTGTTAAATTCACATTACTGGAGATTTTTTAAGAAGTAATTTCTGGAACGGTAGGTGAAGCTGGGTACTAATAAAGTATTTCATTTTTCTCGCTTTTTTGCGTGTGTTAGTGAATTTTGTACTTGATTATTTTCCCTTCTTACAAGTGCAAAAGCATGAAGCACTTTCTCAACTCTGCATTGTACGAGATGTGCTAGAAAATGGAAGTGTGTTTCGGCGTTCAAAATTTTGATGCTCTTTCCTTCTTAGTAATTTTTTCCAATTAAAGTTTATTAAATTGTCGCGTTTTATGTGAAAATCGGAAAATTAACCCTCCCTCCAAGAAAAAAAGTAACTAAAAATGCTCGCTATCGGTCTTTGAAGAGTGCTAAAATCTTTATTTGAATACTTTTTGCATGTGAAATAGTGTCTTTGCTGGCTATTATCATGTTAAGATGTTTGTATTAAAAGTTTTGTGGGTTATAGAAATGCATCTTTTCGGAGTAAACTCCATGAAATTTATGTTAACAAGAAAAAAGTTTTCTTTGAAACTGAGCTATTTTGAGATTATTTCAACAGTAGAATTTCATAATTGAAAATAAATGAAAGAAAAATAAATAAAAAACAGTCAATTTGGCTGAATTATTTCGTATTAGTTCGGATTACTTACTGAAGCCTATAGGTGTGTGATATCTGTAAAAATTTAAAAATTGAAAATAACCAAACGCGTCACGTGGGAAAAAATTATATGCAATGTTTTGGCTCTCCTGAAAAGTGCCAATTTTCACATTCGTAATTTTAACATGGTGCCGACTAGGGATGCACCGATTAATCGGCAGTACCGATTAATCGGCCATAATCGACCACTTTGCCGATTATTAATAATCGGCAAAATCGGCCCGATTAATCGGCTGAAAAATATTTTTCAGATATTATTCTTTAAAGTATACTTTCACTAGGAAACTGTGATGAATAATTTTTTTAACAGTCATAATAATCATCACAGTTGATATAAAGTTTTTTTAATGAATTCTCCTACTTTGAATAAATATACATAGATAATGATGCAACATTTTTCATGTGGCGATAGTTTTCTTCTTAGCACAGTGTTTTCAGATAACCTCTAATTTTCAAAGAATAAAAGTATTGAATTAAATTGCTACTGATTACTAAAATATATGAATTAAAAGTACTCCTAAATTGGAGTGTTCACCACACACTCCCCCACCCCTCCTTTTTTTATAAATTTTTATTTCCAATTAAAAATAAAAGTTAAAATTTTCGACTGCTTTTTTCTTACAAATAGCTAACAATGTGTTAATAGTATTATTGACACTAAGATGAAAATTGGTTCTAAGAAATTTGATAAAACATTGAAATTACTTTGTGAAAAGTAGAAAAATGAAAAAAAAAAATCTACTCCCAGTAATAAATTATTTAGTATTTCTAAACTTGGAATTGTATAAGAGATAAAAAACAGTGATGGTAAAATTGATAGTAGAAAAAATCCTTATCATTAATCGGCTCAGCCGATTAATCGGTAATCGGCCAATTTGCTTATCGGTGCATCCCTAGTGCCGACCATACCACTGGTCCCAGTCGGTATGTTGAAAATGACGTTAAACCGCCGCGCTTTTAACGTCATGGTTTAACTAATGCCTTCGGTTTCAACGCCATTTTTACCACCATAAGCGTAGCGTCGGGGGGGCACAGGGGGGCACGTGCCCCCCCAACTTGATGGACACTTAAAATGTAGCACCTGAAGTTTTGCAAAATCTGAACGAAAATCATAATCAGAGTATCATTTATAGTTTTTATTCGTTTTTTTTCATGAATTTTATTTAAGTACTATACCCGCATTCGGGGGGGGGGGGGGGGCAAGGCGGAATATAGGCCCACTGTCAAAATTTTCAATGTTTGAAGCTTTATTTTTTCCGAAACGGGGACGAAAATCATCAGAAAGATTATTTCCGTTTTCGTTACCGAGTGCCTACACTCGGGTCACAATAATGTCTTATTGGGGTACCCCTGGCACTGATCTAAGTAGGGGCAATTGCCCCTCCCTGCCCTTTTAGAAAAAATATGGATTTTAGCACAGAATTCATCTTTTATCTTCCCAAATCCAAAAATTTCAATTTTTAAGAGCTTTTTCGAGCATCTGTCAGTCATAATCATATCAAAAAGAAATTAAATCCTAAATGCAGGCTAATAACTGAAAAAAAACTCCCATATAACATAATAAAGAAAAATACACCATTTACTTATTTTTAAAAACTATTTAAACATAAATACTTTACATAGTACTTAAGAATACTTTTGCTCTTGCTTATTATCGTCTTCAATATTCATTTTTGTTTCTTTTGTTTTTTAAACTTACTTTTGAATCTTTTAAAAAACCTTTGTCATTGTAATATAACTTTTTTTTTTTTTGGTTGAGCAAAGATATGTATTTTAAATATTTCTTTTTGTTTCAATTTGTTTCATTTTTTTAATAGAAATTTAATTTATTTCGTTGATTGCTATTTTTTGCTTCAGTTGTGTTTTTGTGTTTTTATAATTTTAATGAGTGTGTTTTACATGACTATTTTTTTTTTCCTTGTCTTTATTCTCTTTATTTTATTCATTTATTTATTTTTTTGATTACAGTGTATTTCTTCCTATATTTGATATCAAGTTGGGTCTTAAAGTAACTTAGTTAAATATGCAAAATTTCAGCAGTTTTTGAGATTCAATATGTTATTCCCTCCCTCTTCTCTCTCGCTCTTATTAATTTTTGATTAATATCAATGTCAGCGATTTGTGGAAGCACACGCCATTTTTATTTTGATCGAATGTAAAATTTTTAAGACGTCTTTGTTTGCCTCGTTTTTCTCCTCACATCTTTTCAGTCTCAACTACTTCATATGAGGCCTCAAAATGCAGAATTTGAGGCTTATTTTTCGAAAAAATTCCCGAGGGCAAACCCCCGGACCCCCCGAAATTAGGGGTAAATAACAGTCTACACCCCACTTAAGAGAAGTTATTGCATAACTCTTTCGGTATCCATGCCACTACAAGGACAATTCATAGAACAACAAGAAAATACAGCGAGAGCATTAAAAACGAGAAAAAACATGGGGGCTTAATCATGGAAAAAGACACAAAATGAAACATGTCCAGCTCTGCTGGCGAAAATGTATTCGGGACTAAGGGAATAGCCCAGGGCTCCCTTAATTCCAGGCCCATCATTTCAAGTTTTTGTGGGGGGGGGGGGTCAACGGGTGCAAAACAATGTAATTTCATCGGAACACAACAAAAACCAAGTCCACTTGCATGTAAAAATACATTAATTTCTCAAAGCACCTTCTTCAAAAGGGGGAGCCAGGCAATTGACTCCCCCCACCGACCCCCCTAAATGACGGGCCTGGTTAATTCTAAATCCGAGTCCAGTAGTAACTGGCAAATAAGGAAAAAAAAAAGAAAAGAAGAAATTGCATATACAATTCAGCGGAACAGTAAGAGCTAATATTTCTCTTGCGAAATATCTAAGCGGAAAAATTTAGGGAGAGGGGGGGGGGGAGACAAAAGCTCTACCTGCACTTCTGAAATTTTTGACCTGTGCCCCCCCCAAAACTTTTGGTCACGCTACGCCTATGTTTACCACCATATTATTCTTAATTCATTAATTAAAAGTAAGTTTGAAAGAAATTGTCTTGTCAAGAATCAAACATGCAGCAATTATGAGAGTCCCCCCAGCTGCTCTTGTCTAAGAGTCTTTTTGATTGTAGTGATGGTTTTCTGCATCTGAAAGCATGGGTTTTTTATGCCACACATATTTTAACACTTTTTGGATCTGAATAGTTTTACGCTCTTATTAATATCGTCGGGTTAATGAGCTTACAGAGTGGCATAGTGAAAAAGACGCTGGCCTCTCACGCACGATCAACCTGTCTCCAGTCGGTGGATTTTCAAGATCCATAAAATCGACAGTGTCCATGTCGTATCGCTATACGACATGTAGAAGATCCCTCGAGTACTCGTTTGCATTGGAATATCTCCTGACAAAATTAAATTCCTTGAACACAGTTTCGCACCAAGTACAGTCCTGGCACTTCCATCTAATGGAGAAACTGGTTATCTGAATTCTCGTGGCAATGGCTTTCGACGATAGTGGTGCCACACGAAATCGGATTCAGAAATCCAACAAGGAAAGGCGAATGCAATAGCGTACATAGATTTAGGTGCGCTCCCCCGCAAGATTTGTAAGTTCACCCCCACCCCCTGAAAAAACCATAAGAAAAATTTCCCGTGAAACTCATAGTGCTATTTTTCTGGATTGTGCGCCCTCAAATCACGTGCGCCCCCAGCGCCGCGGGAGCGCCATGTATGCCTCTGGGCGTTTGATTTTCTTTTTATTTACCCATTTTTTTTTTCACCATATATCCGTATTAACACATATTGGTGACAGATGTTTTGGTCTCCAATTTCGAAAATTTTCCAGATCAGAGTCCCCACCCTTTCCCTTAATCTCATCAAAGATCAACTAAAACTGCCTTTTTTGAACTTAAAAATCTAAAAACTGCTGGAGAAGAGTCCCTCAATTGTATCCGCTCTTACATGAAAGAATGATTACCGGTCCCTAAAGAAACACAGTAGTTCTACAAATGGTTAGTAGCCAATACGCAGCCTCGTTTGAAGCAAACAAACAAACAATTCATGGTTAATGACGCAAGCTCTCTGGTGTCTAATGTAATTTTCTTTGATTTTGCCAATTTTAAATAACATTTAATTTTTTTATTTTAATATGTAAACAGGAAGATGGATAGATAAATAGAAAAATATACTGATGAATTATATGAATAGATTTATCAGGATTACTCGATTATGGTATTAAATTTTCGTCACTTCTGTTCCCTCTTTGATTTCTAACATTCACCGTTTTCATTCGCTTTGTTGGAATTTTAATTAAAAAAAACTGACCGAATAACAGACATTTCTTAAGTCATGTTTTGATTTTTATGATCAATTCTGCGTGCTCTAAAATATCCAGTTATTTTGATTTGATTTGATTTGAATTCAAATAACTTTGTTGGAGGTCTTTTCTGTTCTTGCTGATTGAAAATATATTAAATTTTCCTATTATATATTAAGTAACATCATTAAAAAAAATCTAAGTTCACTCTGTTTCTTATTTTCTAAGGACTGTAATTAAGTATCTGAACGTCATGAATGCATAAACTGATATATATCAAAACTTAGGTTTCTCGACATTTTTTATCAGAATCATCTGCAACTGTAGTGGAGTTAATATATGTAAGACTAAAAGAACGATAAAAAAAAAAAATACGGTTTAGCGACTGCATATTATCAAGACCCTTTCTTAGAAGCATCGTTGAAGGCAGTGAGCAGAATTTTCTATTTTCTCATTAAAAGGTAATATGAAATGCGTTCCGACTTTAATTAAGAAGCAAAGAATTTTATGCCTATTATCTCAATTAGATATCAGCTGCACTGTTTACAGGGGAATTTCGTTCTAAAAATACCTAAAAAATTTCAAACCTTCATTTGCAATTGCTGCTTCTAGCGCAGAATTAGACCCGGAGAATGAAGTGAAGAAAAAATATTTCCAGCGAATCATTTTGTTGCCAAACTCTTATGAGATTCTGACTGAATTGAAATTATTCCGCGTCGTCTAAGGTTAGGGCTGGTAATTAATAGTTAATGACCTGATGGTGCTGTAAACACAGCCTGCTTAAAAATTCAAAAATACTTGATTAATAACATGGTAAGTTAATTAAGACTTTGCAGTAATTTAGTAACTGGTAAAAACAACAGAATAATTGCGGAGCGAATAAGGGCGGTTTGACTTACCTGCTGCCATCCGCGAAATGCTAATAAGGAAAAGTAAGAAATAAATGAACTAATCAAGTTCAGTTTTATGCAAATCATTTCATTTTATTTTGTGAGTTTCAATTCTGCTCCACTTACAATAGAGTTCTTATCATTCAGTTGTTCTCTTTTTTCCCCCCTCCGCGCATTTTGTTGCTCTTCTCAACTTTATCGCGAACACTTTCAAAATATCGGGGGAATATTTTCGAACACGGCTAGTTTAATATTTAACTTCTGGATGGCGGCTTTAATCGTATTCCATGTTTTTTTCTGCCGCTCCTTATTTGATTTTGCACCGGAGCGATGTTAATTAATAAAGCAAATGATAATTTAAAGCGCTCATGATTTTTCGTGGTTTTCAGCTATGCAAGTGGCACGCTGTTCTTTAGATGCTTTAAAACAGGATTCGTTATTGAAATTTTAATGTTTTGAACTGCCGGTAGTTGCTTTGATATGGCGTGCCTTGAATTTCCTCTTGAGATAAACTCTTTTTTTCTTTATTTTAAACTTCTTTTTGTGTGGCAAAACCCACGAATATGAAGTAACTTAAGTTTTTGCCACTTATACAGGGTCTGTATAAGGGGTAATGAATGGCGCGACATAAAATGCACAAAACTTTGAGAGAAAGTGAAAATTTTATTAAAACAAGCACCGAAAAGAAAGAACAATACATGCCATTTACCATACCATGCATGCCATTACTTAGTTTTGAATGTGACACCATACGAATAGTACCCAAGTAGCACACTTCGTTTTTTAAAGGTTGTAAAATGGTTATTAACGTTGTGACAACGGATTAAAAACGTTTATAAAACGTTTAAACGTTTTTTGTGCTACTTGGGTAGCCATCACGATCAGCGCTTTTTATCCAGGCATGAAAACTCCCATTACACTAAAAAATTAATGTTGTTTTTACAGTACGACACAACTAACTTTATACAGTGATAATCTGTAAAATTGCTAATTTTACAGTTTATTACCATACATTCTACAATTTTAAACTGGAACTTCGGCTGCCAGTATTATACTGTTGTTTTTACAATATAATACAGCTACATTTTACGGCAATAAACTGTAAAATTTCGTACTTTACAGTAAGAAACTAAAATTGCTAGTTTTGCAGTTTATTACTGCGCATTTTACAGTTTTAAATCGAAACCTCGGCTGCCAGCATTATACTGTAAAAACAACAATTCATTTTTTGCAGTGTGGTTAAACCCAACGAGAGAGATATAAGGTTAAAAAGTCATTTTTATGTAATAAAATTAGGTATAGAAGCTAAAAATACCTATGGGGCATTTCACAGTATTTGTGACATAGGGGTGTCCGTAACAAAACTTGTTAAAAGTTTAAAATTTTTACATATATTGAAAAAGTACATTCTAAAGTATATGAATATCATGATTGTTTTCATAGTTCACTTTATATTATGTTTGTAATTGCACTCAGAACATTAAAAATGCAATTTTCACTGTAACGGACTCTACATTGAATTTTTCTTTAAATCTGGTTTAAACCGATTTTTAAGCCAAAACTGGTACTTGAGACAGATAAAGTAAAGGCTCACTTCTAATATAGCTAACAATTTTAATCAAAAAGTGCGTTCTATAAAAAATTATGGATTGTGAAAATGATGACTGTAGAGTTCGTAACAATAATTGGAATAAAAGTTTAGTTTTTAAAGAAAAATTCAATGTAGAGTCCGTAACAATGAAAATTATTGAATTTTCAATGTTCTGAGTGCACTTACAAACATAATATAAAGTGAATTATGAACACAATATGATATTCATATACTTTAGAATGTACTTTTTCAATTATATATAAAAATTTTAAACTTTTAAAAAGCTTTGTTACGGACACCCCTATGTCGCAAATACCGTGAAATGCCCCCTATACTTTTTCAAAAGCTATCCAGAGTAGAAATTTTGTTCGTGTTGGCGGTGACGAGACAACTAATTTTGATGCTAACGGACGAAATATGCCGAAGCTGAGTTCTTAAAAAGATGATGATTATTTGAAAGAGGTTTGAGGCCACATTCATTACAAAGAGTTCCGAGTCCTTTTGATGTACGCATGTTTTGTTGAAAAGATTGTAGTAGTTAATCTATATTTTTTAATCACGATTCACATTCTGTGCATTTATTAAAAAATCACCTTCTCTTTGTATTTCCATTAGAGTTCTTTAATAAAATGCTCGTTAAGCGAGCATTCAATATATCAGTCCTAATGGCTCGTCCAGCGAAAAAAGAGCTCTATTTTCAATAAAAGAGAATTCTCTCTTCTGTTACTTAATCATCACACTCATTACAATTGGAGGAGCTTGCTTTAAAACGACAACAGAGAAATAAATAATAATTTTCGTTTTCGGATAAATTGTGTGTTGGCAAATGACAGTCATTAGTCTACAGAGTGAAAAAAGAAAAAAAAGAGGGCGAAAACCTGATGTCTACCTAGATTTACAGACGCCTTCCTCTTTAAAAGGAGCCAATCGATATGTATATGCGGTCAGCTAATGGCCATTCCACATTCTTGGAGGGTGGGAAAAGCAATAAGTAACTACCATGTATCAAAAGTTTTTAAAAAATGCCCTCCAGACTTTTAGGCCCCCTCCCCCTTAAAAATACACGTTATTTGAAACTACCAGAAGCCGTGACAAATATTGACATACAAACACTAATTATGCTAAGTTTTAGAAAGGATTTTTTTTCGCCCCATCCGTCTCCTGTATTTCTCTCCCAGTATGTATGTACACACACACACACCCATACAGCGCTGGCATTTTTGCCGACGCTGACAGTAATGAATTATTGATTTAATGTTAATTATGGTCATTACTTTGCGTCTTTAAAAAGTGTTCTTATTCTTCTTCTTCTATGACAAAATCAATTTTAAGTTTTAAATGAGTAAAAAAATCGATACGTTTATAATGAACTTTGTTTCCGTTCCAGTACTCTTATGATAAAGGGAAAAACAGTCTTAATGAAAGCTACCTCCATTAGCGCTGCACGCTGGATAAACATAAGATCGGCAGAAAAACACTGGCGAGGGTTGGAAGTGGGGGTGTGCACTAGACAAATAATGTCGGAGATTTTTTCTTTTTTATATTTTTTTCGTTATTTCTCCTTTAAACTTTGTCTCTACCCCCCTACTTTCTTCTTTCATTTCTTCTATCTCTCTAATTTGCACGGTTACTTTTCTAAAACCGGAAGTGCGACAAACTGCAGCCATTAATTTTCGCTGTACTTACAAGAGAGGGTGCTGGGGGGAAAAAATGCATATATTCATGCACGCGCATACATGTGTGTGCACAGGTAGCTAAAGGAAATAACGATAAAAATTAAATGAGCAATTTTTTTTTGTAAAGTGTTACTCCGCTGATGATGTATCGTCAAATTTAGCAAACGGTTATCTGTGAGATGAGCAGAGTTGAGCAATTCGTCAGCTTCTCTGATCAGTGTTTCTTTTTTCTTCGCATCTTTACGCTGAAAGATGGACGTAATGGTAATTTTTTTCCGTCCGTTTTTCGACGAAGTCGTGATTTTTTACCCACATGTATCATATTGTCATCATTAAATATTTAATATCTTTTTATAATTAGAGAAAATAATTTTCTCTTTTTTCATTTCCCCTTCAAAATTATCATTATCACTGTTTGCTCTTTTCAGTATTAAACTTTTTAATTAATTCATTTCCAGTTAAGTTTCGTTTTTTTTACAAAGGGGAAAAAATACCCAAAAACTACTCATGAATAACGAAAATGAACTTTTCTTGTTTCTCTTTTATCTGAACTTTTTTCTAAATTTTATGGCTCTTAAGCTAATAGTTATAAATTAATAATATGTTTATAAAAAAGATAAAAAAGAAATGTTCTTTCAGAAGAGTGTTGGCTGATCATTTCTACGTAAACTTACGCAATATTATTAACTCTCAAGATGATTTTAATTTTAGAATTTAGTGTTAAATTTGAGATAAATATCAAAGCATTTATTCCAGAATGAATGTCATATAAACGAGAAAAAAGCTAGTCTAAGAGAGTAGATTAAAAGAACATTGTAGTACCCCCCCCCCCCTAAAAAGCACAAATTCACTTATGTGCTTTTTAGGGGGTCACACGGTCACACAGCGCAAGCTTTTGTCGGATGCTTTAACATATATTAGCTCACACTTTGTGCATTTAAAGGCGTTGCTTGTAACGCCGAAACACGTGTCTGCAGTGTGACCGTGTGACCCCCTAAAAAGCTGAGGGAGACGTTCAGCATTCACTTCTGAGCTGCAAGTTACATGCCAGGGCCAGAACTGTCTTTAGGAAAAATTTGGCAAATCTGTCTTGTTGTTGGCCTCCTGTTTTTTCAGATCTCGTAAGAAGTACTGAGAGACTTGCTGTTTTTAGGACTTTTCTTCTGTCTTTGGGACTTAGATTATTATTTTTTTTTTTTTTTTGTTTCCTGGGTTGTTTGTTTTTGATTTTCTTACTTATTCTTGGTTGTGTTTTTGATTTGTGTCTTTGTCGTGTTTTTTGTCGTGCTTTTTGTTTGTGTATTTTGTTGTTTTGTATTACTTATCTTGATTGTGTTTTTGATTTTCTTCTTCATTGTGTTTTGTCGTACTTTTTGATTATGTAATATGTTGTTTTGACTAATTCTATCTTGATTGTGTTTTTGATTTACTTCTTCATTGTGTTTTTGTCGTGCTAGTTTATATGTGTAATTTGTTTTGTTAAATTTTGTGGTTATTTTACTTACTTCTGTAAGCCTCATGTTATACTTTGTGGTGCATGAGGAGTTTGTTTTCACATAATTAAAAAAAAAAGAAAATTAAAAAAAAATAAATAATATTAAAAAAAATAAATAAACAACATTTAAAAAAATAAATAAAATAAAAAAGAGGGGTAAAAACAAAAATAAAAGGTTGTGAAATGTTTTGGGGTGGGAATTAGCGCTATTGAGCTTGGGGGGGGGGATGGGCACCCCTGTGGACGGTAATTTTTTATTGGGTTTTGTGAAATGTGTATAACTAATAGAGAAACTAAACAGGAACTATGTTTAACTTAATTGGAAACACTCTTGACTTATACCGTTATCATTCTAACTTATCCAATTTAAAAGACAAAGAAACATGAGTTCTATCCTTTTTCGTTTGCATTATTTATCTGTGTTCGCCACAAATCTTTATTTCCTCGATATCAGTTTGCTTATTACTATAACAAATGTAAAAATATACATATATATAATTGACGCTGGACGGAACGCGGTAATTAAGCCAAATATAAGAGTTTGACTGCCAGTCAGTCGTTTTCGGTTCTGTGTAATGATATCCTGCGCACTTTTCTCAGGTTCATTATTTTTTAGACATACGATAATTTGTTTGAAAAATCCATTCTTTCATTCTGTTCGAAAATTAGCTTAATTTATCTTAGAACAATTTACTCATAATTATGTCAAAGTTTTATTCTAAAACTTTTTCGTCCTTTGTTTTCATTGCTAAATAAAAACCTTGCCGGAAAACGTAAATTTAAAGAGCGTACAACTTTGCAATTAAAATTGTCTGCACATGTGTGGGAGTTTCAACGTTAAAGAAAATGGCACTATTTGAGAGAGGTGTAAGAAATTTGCCCTTTTTACATTTCAATTATACAAGCATAAAAGACAATAACACAACGTATGAAATGCGCAGTTTTGCAAAAAAAACCTGTAGACACGGGTTTCGAAGTTACAAGAGGCCCTTTTTAATGTGGAGCTTATTTTTGAAATATGAAAATATAATCTTCTCGTCCCCTAAGTTGGTTCCTTTTTATGAAAAAAAAAATCAGGCAAAATTTTAGCAGGAACAAACAATAGGCAGCTCAATGATAGGAAAGTTTTTATGCCCCACTTTAATATGTGCAACACAAGAGACTTTAATTTAATAATAACATTATAAAGATACGTTTATGAAAACTTCAATTTCCCATTTTAAGTCATATTAGAGATTTTTAAACAAATACAACAAGAAAAATTAAACGAGCCAGCCATTTTGTATTGCAATCTCAGAATGTATAACCATTGTTCATAAAAGTTTTTTTTTTAATTGCATATTTTAGATTACAATTGAAAGCTTGTTTTTATATCTTTGGGTCTAGACTTATATTTATTAGTTTTTAAGTGTTTCAGATAGTATAATTATTGAACTGTAGTAGTAAAGCTTTTTTAATTACTCAAAAAATGTAGTAAATTCAGTAGATTGCAAAATAGCACTACAATTTACTTAGTTTGCTAATCGATAGAATTGTGATGGAAAAATTTATTCATAGTCTTACAAAAGGAGGAAACTTCATCATTTACCAAGTTGCTGGTAAAAGACTTTCGACACCTCCTAAGATTCCATATCCCAACATATTTAAGATCAGGCTGCAGCTATCTTTGCTGCAATCAAAGATTGGTAAAATGAATACGTTGATAACGCCAGTCCTAATACTAGTTCAGAAACTTTTACTATGTGCTAGCTAACATCAAATTATGGAATACATAATTCAGTCTTTGAATAATACACGGGAATTACTTTCTTTCCTGAAGATAGTGAGTGCACTGTAAAAAATGAATGTTGTTTTTGCAGTATAATATAGCTAATTTTGAAATAATAAACTGTAAAGTTGTCGGTTTTACAGTAATAAACTGTAAAGTTGCCGGTTTTACAGTAATAAACTGTAAAGTTGCTAGTTTTACAGAAATTAACTCAAATTGCTAATTGTACAGTTTATTAGTTATTTTACAGTATTCTTTGCAAACTTGTATCACTCTGCTCTACGATCTATCATTTCCATGCTCAGTAATCTGGTTAGTTTCATTTTTATTTCAAAAATATTATTTTTTCGTAACGTCTTGGCCTCTTATTTTGTGACTTTTTTTTTTCCTATTTTGCTTAGAATAATCCGAACCTCGCTTTTTCTTCCCCCTTTTCTTCCCTGTCTCTCTTTTCTACTCATTCTTGATTTTGAGATTTTTATAAATTCATCGATACATTAAAGTTTTATTCTCTACCTCTTCAACCTTTTACGATTCCTTCGCGGCGCGAAACTGAATTTCGATGAGGTTCTTATTTCTCAGAAATAAAAATTCCAAATCCCCGACTAGAATCACCCAATCAGAGTTCACCAAACGAGACTCCTAATTAAAGGACCACTTACTATTTCATTCGCATTTCCAAAGACACTTAAAAAAAATAAAAAGTTTTTGTACCTTTTTTTTTCTTTTCTTTTCTTTTCAGTTTTTGACCTCCCTTTGCCTCTTTAAAGTGAATGGAAGTGAAGAGGGGGGTAAAAGAAAAGAGAAAATGAATTTAATCATTGCGACTTTCATCTCATGAAAAATTCATCGTTTTCCATTCGCATTGCGCAATTTGACATTTCCCTCCAATTGTAAATGAGTCGGGTCTAATCTTTGCAGCGCGCCGCTATTAAAGTGCTGAATATTTAACGCCGGCCTTCGCTCTTTTAAAATCCAGCCCACCTGCTATTGTTAAGTCGCACAATACGACGATGGGCATTATCCTTTAATTGCAGATTCGTGAGAAACGAAGCTCTCGCTCTCCGAACGAGAGGATTCCAAATCCTAGGTACTCAAACGGTGAAAATGGCTACAAAATTTTTAAAACTGTCGAATACTTGATGTACTCCGTTTTCGACTCTTATTCTCACGAAGCCTACGTCAGGCCACCGCTAGATGTGAAGCTATTAAGAAGCTTTTTCTTCTAGTGATTGTAGTTGTTATGAGAAGGGTATTATAGAGTACTACTTACCTTTCTATATAAAGAATTTTACTGGTTTTTGTATTTAAAACTAGCTTATTACCCAGCGTTGCCCGGTATTGCGTTGTGTTTGACTTATTTCATGCTGAAATGAAATAGGAGAGCATTAAATTGATAATTCATTGTTAATCGTAATCTTTGCTGAAAAATACTCATATTAATGTGTTACATTTTATCAGTTTGTGTGCTTAAAGGCTTATCTCTATTACTCTATAGTCTATATATTCAAAACTGGAAGAAAATCGCCATTTTGAGACAAAAAAAATTGAATTTTGAGCTTTTTGGACGTTTTTAACATTTCAAAACTCCACCTATGTGAATTCTAGTGCAATTAAGGAACCTCTGTGCCAAGTTTGATGAAAATGCAACGAAAACTGTGGATTTGTATAAGAAACAAATATACATATATACAAACATATAAATATACATATATACAAATATACATATATACAAATATACATATATACAAATATACATATATACAAATATACATGCATCCATGTATATATATACATAGATTACTTGTTAAATAATAAGAATGCGCTACTACGTCAGATGGAACATACTTTATCCGAAAAATACTTCATTAAAAGAACACTCACGGTCACAAGCAAACATGAACACGAATGTTTTTTTACAAGAATATATACCTGAAAGAATAAGAATATATACTTATCCCTGGTGTGTTGCCAAATAAAAAGTTAAAATCTCAAATAATGATTCGATATAAAATCGACGCATCACAGCATTAAAAAAAAAATATCATTAACGCAAGCTATATAACTAACTGCACTGAAGTGGAACTTTGCAAAATAAAAAAATATATAGTAAAACAAAGTGGAAATTTAAGGTTTATGGTCAATCCAACTAAGGACAACCGAAAGTTTAGTTTATTATTTTATTAATTAATTAATCCATCTGTTTGATTTTTCTTTTTTTGCCCACATAATATTATAGCTATTTAACCGTATTTTCAGTTATATAGATTAACTGACCAAAATCTACTTTTGAGCATGCAAATTAATATTTAGGGTATAATTTGGGGTAACTTGGTAAAAAATAAAACACCATAAAACATTTGAAAATATAGAACGCCGTTTAATTTTTGGTAAAGAATTGAAAAAGCTCATGCTGACACCCAATACAAATTATAAAATTATTTTTTTACCACGAGAGCGTTCACGTATAATCGATGAAAATTCTTGTTCTAAAATAGAAGATTAAAATTGAATATTTAAAGGTAATTATGCGAAAATTCTCTACGAAAAAACTTTGCGCTGCTGTTAAGGCAATTCATTTATTTCATGTTTGTCGAATTAGTTTTACGCTTTTATATCTATCATCATATCACTGTAATTTCCAACGTTGTATTTACACTTTACATGCTTTAACAGTATCTCCTTACTCATACTATACGATTTAGCATCACATTTTGGTGCCAAATTCGGTAAATATCACCAAGTTTTTACCGTACGATAGCCAAGTTATGACTTCTCTTCCGTTTTTGTGCTTCTGCTTAATTTTGAAAATTTACCTTCGTCGTGCCGCACTAGATATAACTTCAAAAACATCAATATACTTCTGAATGTAAAACGCATGCATAATTATACTCTGTATATTTGCCACATATAGTAATATTCTGCACAAATATTTTTATTTTTTCTAAACCATAGCAAAAATAGTTTTGTTTCTTGCATAGACTATTAGGTTGCTGTACATATTCTAGGATGAGAAACTAAGGATTGAAAAAATGATTTACATTAAATAAATCTTTGCACTAAATAAACCTTTAATTTGAATAATCTTTAATAAATATTTTATTTGAATATCACACTTAACTGCTTACGTTTGTTGAAGCTAATTGAAATAATTTTTTGTCCCTGAGCGTTTTAAAGGCTATAACACTTTTTTTTTTTTTTTTTGCTTTCTATATTTTTAGAAGTATTCAAAAAGCCAATTGAAGCGATTATGTATAGAACAAGTAAAAAAGATGTCAAGGGAAGAAGCTCTTCAAATGATTGCAGGTAATTTTTGTCTTCATTTCTCCAAAAAAATATATTGTTTTATGAACTGGGATAAGAATAAAATACATAATACTATCATCTGCTAAAATGGATGTAACAAGGAAAATGTGTGTAAATAATTTTAGAACACGCACGTAAAAATCTTCCTGATGTATGAACATAACTGAAATTTCTTTTCGTCTACTTTTCACCCTCAAATTTGTTAACTTAACTCAAATGCAGAAGCCGTGTATGATTGCATTAAAATGTAACGATACATTTTCTTCTAAATGTAACGATACAGTCTCTTAGACTTATCTGCAACAATAGATCGATTTATCTATTGTTGCAGTGTATACGGGACGCTTACAGAGTCGTTAAAAATGCATAATAAGTGAATCATAAGCATCCAAAATGTTTTTTGTGAAACTTTTTTTAACAGTTTCGCTCCCCCCTCCCCCCAGACCCCCGATCGAAAGAAAATAAAATTAAATACTAAATGAATAATAACTAATTCACCATCATCATCATCATCTCTCTCTCTCTCTCTCTCTCTTTAACCAAAAAAAGTAGAAAGTAAAAAGGTCGATAATGTCAATAAAGTGAATATTGCCTTCGATACAACGATTCTATTGACGATGTCGTCAGAAAGTATAAAATGTGTAAAATTTCTCAAATGTGAAAAAAAAGTTTAACTTTACTTATATTTTGTTTTCTCTAGGAAGAAAGAAGACAACAGACAATCAAACAGAAGACAATAAAAGAGAATTGAATACAGATAACAAAAGTGACAATCAAAGTAAGTTTATTTTAATTATAATGCAATGGAAGCCCCTAAAAGCCAAGGGGTGTGCAAGTCCCAAGATTTAACATTTGGACATAACTAGTACAAATAGCAGAAGAAACTCTCATTTGTTCAGGGACAAGAGGAGTTGGAACCGCTGTTATAGAGCTTAAATTAAAAAAAAATATATTTTCAACGAAAGCCTACCTACGGTTTTATCGTATCGCGCATTTAACTGAAAACTTTTTTAAAAATTCATTAAAATCCCTTTGCTTCTATGTGCTTCAATTCTACTAATTTTTCTAAACTTCATCTTCATGCATCAGTTCTCAATATAGCATGGTAAACTTAATCCGTTAGATAAATACACTGGTTTGGAAAATTAAGAGTATAACGTAGTGCGAAAGCTTTCTAAATCAGTGCAAGTGATACCATAAAATCCCCAAGACATACGAACATGAGTAATGTAAGCAACACTTAACAGAAAAGAAATCAAAAGTGTAAAAATAAACTTTATTGAAAAAGTAGCATGGTGCACAATGTGACGGAAAGCCGAAGCATTCACGTGGCAAGTATTCGGCAAGAAACATATCCAGCTTTTACGAGAGGATATGAACTCCTCGACTTCTGTTCTGGTTTTACTTCGTCTGCTAGTGCTGAATATGATGTTGTCAACGATTTGTAAAGACATTGCTGCTCATTCCGCTTGTAGAGCAAATTTGCTGCTCCAAAATCGTTTCTAGCAATAAATTAGCTGCTGCCAAGCATCTTCCTAGAACGTTCTATACATGATCGATGGGATTTATATCCGGAGACCTTGCCAAGATGCCAAGCAATCCATGTGTTTAGAACTGTAACTAAACTCTCCGACAATTTCCTTTAGATAGAGCAGAGTTTTGTCATCCCTGAAGACCCATTGCACGTTTAAAAAGACACACAAGAGAATGCAGAACTTCGTTATAATAGTAAGTCCCCGTGATTTAACCTCTTGCAAAGACGTTAGGATCTATAAGACAACCAATCATTATGGTAAATTACATTTTGAATTGTTGAAAAGTAACCTTAAATCAATCATGTTAAAAACCCCTTTGCACACATCAAAAGTTTCTTTGCAATGACACTTGTCTCAATCAACGATTTGATCAACGGTTACAAAAAAGAAAGGAGGGATTGGACATAATTTTTTCTGTAGAATCTAAAGTTAAATTCCTTAATCTGTGGAAAATGTTGTGAAATATTGGGGAAAAGCTAAAAATTTCTTTTGTAACTGAGATAGTTCGAAACAAAAATTTGTAATAAGCAATATAATATTGTTGACATTTTAAAGTTATCTTCTGTTTCTGTGTTGATAAAAATTTGAAAAGTCTTTGAAATCTTAACCGTAAATTAAATTTTGAATTGTGAAGAAGTAACCTTACATCAATCATACTAAAAATATCTTTTTCCAGAATCTAAAGTTTAACTCCCTGAACTGTTAAAAATGTAATAAAATATTGTGAAAAATCCAAAAATGTCCTAGTAAGTGACATAGCTCGAGATATATAATATTGTTGGCATTTTTAACTGGAAATTTTCTCTATTTATATTTCGACAAAGAAAAAAAGAATACGTTTTCAAAATGTGGAATGTCATTCTAAGTAAAACCATTGCTTTATGTCTTTACTAGAATACGGCTTGTTCCCGTGTACAATTATTTATAAAATGTGCTGTAAATTCGTTTCTTACTTAGTGAAAAGTTACTTCCATCCCTATGTTATTCTTAGTGTGATGTAAACGGGCCCACGAGGCCCCATATATGAGAAGTAAATTAAAAAGTCAGTGGGGAGTCGTACAAACTCTTAAATGCTTTCTTCGAAGTGCTTTAGCGCAAATTAAAATGCTCGGAAGGCATTGTATAGAGAAGTTGCACAAACCAAACAATCCCCGAAGGTCATTATGCCAGAACCGAGTATAATCTCCTTATTGGAGTTAGTATTCGAGACTATCATGTTTAAAGTATGATAGGAATGTCATCTTTATAGAGCAGGGGTTCTTAACATGAGAAGCATGGAAAAGTTTCAAAGAAGGCATGAAAGCTTTAAAAAATAATGAAAAAGCAGAATTAACTATAATTTGTGGTTAACCTCAAATCTGAGCAAAGAATTATTTTTCGCACATGCTCTATGTCATGCGCTTTTCTCAATAGGTTGTTAAAAAGAAATCCTACTGTTGGTTTGTGCTGGATATTCTAGAAATTATATTCGATGTACATTTTCCCTTAAAATGGATTTTTTTAACTATACAAAATTTAGCGAAAAAAAAAACTTAAATCAATCAAAAATAAAATATGGCATTCAGATGTCCCAGCAGAGATGTTTTGAACAAAAATAGTTTGTTTGAGTTGGATTATTAGCTCAAAAGGTATTTTGAGAAAGAGAGGCAAAAACAATACGACAAACCCAGACCGATATTTTTCGATCTCATAACCATATGTTCAATTTTTTAAATATTGATTGAATTGTTAAACTATTTTAATCTTTTTTTCTATTTTTAGCAATATTTTCGCGATACGATAACCCTTCTTTTGTGTTTTTGTTTATTTTTTATGCGGTAAAGAATCCTTAAAAAAGAATTTATCCCATGACAAATCGATAGTTCATAAAAAATGATGCAGCGGCCTTTTTGCCGCAAGTTAATTTCGAGGTTTCATACTAAAACGTAGTATGTATCAGAAAAAAAAAAAAAAAAAGAGCGGAGCGGGAGGGGAGTAGGAATCTGTCTGATAATGATTCTTTCCACCCTATTCTCATAAAGTTTACAAATACTTCTCTCCTTATTTGAAGTTAAAAATCAACGTAAAAGAAGCACAAATAAGGTAGAAAGTACAGCAAATAGCAATTTCAAGGCTACAATGGAGCCCCTTCCTCAGTGCAAGAAGCATGGTTGTCAGCAAACAACATGAAAGCTGTAAGAGAACTGTCATTTTACTTCTCTCCTATTTAGTTTATAAATGCAATTACAATGCTTCATGCCAGCACATTGCTTCTTTGTATTCGGCTAATTCAAGACAACAGCGTTATTGAAAATTTTTTCTTAAAGCATAACATACAACTTTTTTTTAAATACCTCGTAATGTGATAAGGCTCGAAATTTTAAAGTTTCTGTAATGTTAATTACAAGTTTGTATGTTACAAAAATGTTTAAAACTACTCAATTATTTTTCAAATTTTGCATCCCAATCGAAGTGAAAATTCTGGTACAAAGTATTTCCTCTTACAAGTACAAGCATAGGTTTTGTTTATCCAAGAACCGTTGCCACTTTCCGTTGAAGAACTTGGAAATGTCTTAACTTTTCGATTTTCCAATAAATTCTAGTTGCAATCACTCGGAAAGTAATTAATTTGTTTTAACGTAATTTTTCTCGCTTTCGTTAAAACAGCTTAAAGTTTAAGTCGCTTAATTCCGTAATTTAATTGAACTTTGCTTTTAGACAGCTTGCGGAACAGAAAGTTCCTTCAAAGTTTGAAGGAGGAGCGAAAAAAGCCCCTGTAGTGGGTAGCGACACATTTTTCAACTAACCAAGCAAACACAAAACGTAACAACTTGCGAATCTGGAGTACTTCGCTCGGTATCCGAAAGGGTTGCGCGAGGTATTTTATTTCCTTTTACGCATCCCCCTTCTTTTTACCACCCCACTTACGCCCCACGCCCCCCAAGATCCCCCTGACGACAAAGCTCCAAGCGCGCGAGCGAGCTTTTAGCCGTGAGAGTCTGCATCTCCGATAATTTAATCAAATTAAACGAAATTAAATTAAATCAAATTAAATTAAATTAAATTATGGGAGTTCTTCCTCTCTCTCCGCCACCCCCCTTCGCCGCCCCCTTCCCTTCTTTTCTACTCTTCCTCTCTCAAGCGTGCCTGATCTGATAATGAGATTAGCAAGGTTTCAAGAAATATATGAAGCAAATTAGCGTGCATGTAATGTGCTTAAATGAAGAAGGGGTCCAAGGAAAAGTTGTAGTTGTATTTAAAAGCATTAAAAGTTTCGGGGAGTGTGTACCGCCCTCCCTCTTTCCACTTTTACCCCCCGGGACGGGGGCGCAGTGGAATTATTGATTTCTGCCTTTTCTCGACTGTCTTACCGCCCCCCGTTCGCCTCCTTATTCCCCCCTGGCCCACGTGGCACCCCGCCTCAACTTCTTCGCTATCTTTTCTCTCTCTGCTGATGCGAGGCAGAGCGCTCCGAGGAATATAAGGAATATATATACGGCCGAGAGAAAACAATGCCGAGCGACATAACGCTGTAAAGTAATAAGTATTTGCCCGGAATTTAATTTTACCAATTTTACTGCCATATATCCCCGGCAAAATTAAATTCTCGGCAAATATGTAGCCTATTCCCAGGCGTAATTACTTAACAGCAATGGAAAATGCAAATTACTCCGGAACGGGTGGGGGCGGGCCTGTTTCCGTGGGGGGTCGGGAGGGAAAACCAGTTGCCCCGCTGCTGGAAGGGGGGGACGCTTGATCCATCAGACATATTTGACCACAATACGAATTGGATTGCTTCTTTTCTCTCGTTTCGCTGTGCAGTCTGTGGATATGACGTTCTCTGTTAGATGAAGAGTTGGCTTTTGCGTCGTCCCGCAACTACCCGCGCGCGTTTCAGTTTCCTTTTTATTGATGATGAAATAAATGAAGGGACCAATCCTGACGTTCGTGCATCATTGCGGATATTTTTATCGCAAAAATTTGGCATTCATTTTTCTTCATTAAAAAAAGTTTTGATTTTAAAGGATATGTCTCTGTTTGTTCACTATTGCAGTTATTTTCTTTGCAGAAATGTTGCTTTATTTTCCTTCAGTAAAAAAAAAATGCTTAGCTTCTTAAACCATGAAAAGGATTTGATTCAAATGTTTTTGCTCTGTTGCGGATATTTTTATTGGAGATGCTGCTTTAACTTTTTTCTATAAAAAAATATTTTTCTCCTTGAAGCATTTTAAGGCGTCGAACCAAATCTTTATGCATCATTTCGGATATTTTTATTGCAGAAATGTTGCTTTAATTTTTCTTCAGTGAAAAAGAAAAAAAAAAACTTAGCTTCTTAAAATATTTTAAGTTATCAGCTGCCCTTGAAGTATTTTAAGGATTCGCAATAATAATATCAATGGTGCATAAATATAACGGTTTATGCACCATTGCGGGTATTATTATTGCTGAAATGTTGCTTTAATTTTCTTCGGTGAAAAAAAAATCTTAGCTTCTAAAAACATTTTAAACTGTGACTCGTATTGTTTCTGAAGAGTCAGTTGACATTTTTATCGCAGAAATTTTGCATTCGTTTTTCTTCATTGAAAAATGCTAATCTCATTAAAGCATTTCAAGCAATCAATCCGTATATTGATGCACCATATTGCGGATATATTTCTTGCAGAAGTGTTGCTTTAATTTGTCTTCAGTGAAAAGAAAATAAATACTTAGCTTCTTAAAACATTTTAAGCTGTCAATCCCACTGTCTATGTTTTTATAGCAAAAATGTCGCATTAATTTTTCTTTAATAATAATAATTTTAAAAATGCCTAGCTCCTTAAGGTATTCTAAGATTGAACTTCGATCCGAATGTTTATGCACCATTGCAAAATTTTTGTCGCAGAAATGTTCTATTTATTTTTCTTCAGTAATAAAATGCTCAGCTCCTTGAAGCAATTTTAAGAATCAATCCCAATATTATGCATCACTACAATGCAAAAAATAAATTGCTGTTTTTACAATATAATACTGAAAGCATAGGTTTCAGTTTAAAACTAAAAGCGTAGTAATAAACTAAAACTAGCTATTTTACACTTTATTACTGTAAAACTAGCAATTTTACAGATTATTACCAAAAAATTTGCTGTATTATTCTGTAAAAGAAACAGTGTAATACTGGCAGCAGAGGTTCCAGTATAAAACTGTAAAATGCACAGTAATAAATTAAAACTCGCAATTTACAATTTATTGCTATAAGCTAGTTTAAAAACAACATTCATTTTTTAGTATACGAATATCCTTATTGCAGAAATGTTGCATTAATTTTTCTTCAAAAAAAAAAAAAAAAGAAACATGCTTTTAGCCCCTTTCAAGAATATTAAGTTAGTTCTAATGAGTTCACATCATTGCGGATCTTTTTATAGCAGAAATTTTACATTATTTTTTTTTTCAATAAAAAAATACTTCTTCTAGATTCTTAAACTATTTTAAGGAGTTCAATCCTAATATTTATGCATCATTGCGAATATTTATTATTGCAAAAATGTTGCACTCTTTTTTTATTGAAAAATAGTTAGCTTATTAAAATATTTTAAGGGGTCAATCCAAATATTCATTATGCATCATTGAGGATATTTTTATAGCAGAAATGTTGCATTATGTTTTCTTCAGAAAAAAATCCTCAGCTCTTTAAAGCACTTTAAAGGGTCAATCTCACTATTTGTGTATCTTTGATATTTTTATTACAGAAATATCGCAACATTTTTTTTTTCTTCAATCAAAGAAAATATTAACTCCTCAAAGTATTTTTGCTTTATATTTTATTTACTGATTATTCACATGATACCTACATTTCTGACGACACACATATACAACATAATATGATATACGCAGTTGTGATAAATGTATTGATATACTTCAGTTAAAAAAGCCTTTGTAAGTAGAATTCTTGGAGGCAAAATTTTTGTCGTGTGTGTGAAATTAACTGTAGCGAGTGATTGGGGCGTGAAGAAGAAATTTTATATGCATTAGAAGTAAAACTCATCTGTAGCATTTAGGAAAGTAGTTTGTAAGTTTTATGCCTCCCAACAATTTGGCAAGAATATTTATCTTATATATCAGTGCAGAAAAATTCGAGCAAAAAATAAAAATAAAGGTAACAAAATTTAAGCACTACTAGCTGCCAGGGCAGCTAGATTAGCTTCCTGAGGCATGCTGATGCATAACGTCCCCCCTCTCTAACTTTTACCTCATTCTGAAATTATATTATTTGATATAATTTAATGTTCATTCGATTTCAAGACATACCACGCACGTGGCCCGGCGTTGCACGGGCACTTCGTGCCCTGAAAGTAGTGAGAGAAAAAAATTTAAAGAAATTACTCCCCGCCAAGGCGGCTCGCTTACAGGCGCTTCACGCCTTTACTTTTTTCCTATATAAAAAAATCATTCGAATTATTGAGATGCTTCACGCCTTCAAGATGGTGAGGAAAGTTTCAGTAAGTTCAGGTCGCTCAAAGAAAAAAAGCAGACATAGATACTCAGTTTTTAATATAAGTAGATGGCTCTTCAACAAATAAATGTTTCAAAATATTACCAGTAGCTAGCGATAAAAATTCTACGTAAGTGGTCCGCTTATGAGTTTCGTGTTTGATTTAGTTAAGCCTTCATTCAAAATTCTCATTTTCATTTTTATTATTGTTTCATGGCATGGCAACCACGTTTTGCAATGCAAGAATGAATTTCATATTTAATCATTTATTAGGCTTAATCGCTTTAAACTTGACTACTTATTAATTGATATCTTCGCTAATTAAAATCGTATAATTATATAGATTGAAACTAATGAAGCTTGAAAAATTACCTATCTATCGGTACCTGGTTCGACTTTCAGTTCATTGGCGTTCAGGAGAAAGAAGCGTGACATAGAAAGATAGTTAGAAAGAAAGATAGTTAGAAAGATAGTTAGAAAGATACTCAGTTTTTAATATAAGTAGATTTTACGTTTTGCTGTTGAAAAAAATGGATGGTGGATAAATGATAATTATAAGTAATATAAGAATCTTTCTTCCTACACATAGTTAATTATTTATTTAAACGTAAACAGCTTAACATAAAATGAAACAGCACATGAAATTAAATTGTATTGACCTGTCCGCAAAAAGCACAAACATTTTTTAACTTTATATTTTCGTGGGACAACTTTTGCAAACTACTGCTAGTGTTTTATTGTACACTTGCCGATGGAAGAAATCGAATTATCATTGTTTCTATTTTGTAATTTTTGATTGAAATGTATAAATTAATTTTTAAAAAAACAACTCTCTTTACTTTATACAAAAGCGAAATCTGTTTAATCACGAATTTTCAGTCCTTACTCTATAGTTTTCTCGGTGATATATTTTTTTTTTCCAAATGTGTCACTAGTAGAGAAACTATTTTGCTTTCAATGTTTTGGTTCAGCGATTTTCAACTTTTTCCCCCGGTGTTGAAGAGAGCACATTTTAGACCTTAGTAGAAAGTTCAGAAATTCCACTTTCATCACTCTTAGAAGAACACGAAAGTTTCTTCTTTCTCTTTGTTTCTTCTTTTTTTGACTTTATTTAATATTTTCCCTTACCGCTTGGTAGTAGCCTCAGACTATTGATAAGTTTGTAGATTAAGTGGTGACTTTCAACTATCGAATTTTATCAGTAGATTTTTTTTTTCAACTTTCGTTACTATTTATCGAATTTGAAACGATAATTAACTAAATGAACAATTTGCAGTTCTACATACTTCATACTTCTACATGCCTAATTTTTCGCTCTTATAACTGTTTGCCTTGTTTATTTGTAAAATGGCAGGCCCCAAACATACCCAAAGAATGTACAGAAAAGTAAATACAATTGTAGAATAAGTCTAGTAGCCACATAATTTATTTTTGGTCTTGTCACATACACGTGATGTTCAGAAAAGAATGAAACAGCACGTATTATGAAGCTAAATTTTACTGACGTATCGACGATTACATTTAAAACACTTTTTTTTTCCAATTCATATCTGTGGTACAAACACTTATATATATATGAACTAGTAATTACTGCCTGTATCATAATGGTGATTCTTTAATTATGACCTTGAAACGGAACATATGACCAGTAACTATTATACATAAGAAAATTAAAATATTTTTCTTAGTGTTTAAATTAACCCATTAATGCCTGGTTTTTTTTTCCAAAGATATTTTGTATACTGGTTACAAACAGCGTTTAATGGACAGGAAAAATAATAAAAAAAATATTATGTAAAAAATAATTTTTTTATTAAGGAAAGAAAAATTGTCCCTTAAAAGTTACGATAGACCCCAGAGGGTATGTACTTTTTTTACTATTTTTTTTTCTGCCTACGATATAATATTTAAATAGACATTTTATAAGAAGAAATAAAATCAGCAATTAACATAAACTGGGAAGCTGGGAATAACTTTGAAAACTTAGCTTTTTTTCTTGAGATTGTGAACGATGTCATTTTTGATAAAGATAATATTAAAACTGCTACAGAACACACTTTACAATGGTTATGTGCTGCAATCTGTTAATAACGAATTGAAACAGTACAAAGGTACTAATTGAACACTATTCTTTGGTTGAAATGTTCATTTTGAGGAAATTCAGACCTTTTTTTGGACCGTCCCTCAAAAGGGACGCTTGGCATTAATGGGTTAAGAAAATTTCGATAACATCGATTAATAGTTAGTTTTGTTCTTTAACTCGCGATACTATCAGTTTAACTTTCTATCGATTGTTTAACACCATCACCGTATGATCATAGTTATTGTATTCACTGATTTTCGACTATTCACAGGAACACTTTCTCGGATCAAATTCCATTCGGACCCGTCTCACTACAATAAAAAATAATAATATACTTTTTAAAACATTATATCATGCAAGTCGGTGGTGTTCTAGAGTAGTTACAGAGAGCTAAAAAGTTGGTAGATGGTAAGGGAAAATAAAAGTTAGGTCACATTTAACAATTAGTCTCAATGTAAAGCCTAGACTCCCTTTTCTCAAATTCTACATAGTCTCCAAGAAGAATATCTCCCGTAAATTCCTGGTGGATACCCTTGCAGTACCAGGAAATTATGTGTTTTTATTCTTACATGATAGTATTGAATGTTTCGGAAATTTGATTGCGTAAGCATCGCTAAAAAGTTTTAATTATCGCTGTTTTGGACAAAACGACAAAATGTTCAGTTCCAGTAATAAAGCAACGCTAAAACAAAAAATGAATTTCTTCCTTAATTAAAAAAAAAATACGATAAAAATTATCACATTTTACTGAAATATTTTCCGAAATTTCTCTTTTATAACATTGTATTCTTCAGTGCTCATAAAAATTACGCATGATTACATTTTACTCTTTCGAAATAAATCTTAAAACTTTTTGTAGTTTCTAAAATATTAAGCTAAACTCATCGTTTGTGCTTTTCTTTAATGTCCTCTAATTGGTACTATTTGCTATCACTACTTAGCGGTAACGAAAAGGATTCTTTGAGTGATACATGATTTAACAACATAAGCACAATATCATTGAAAATTACTTTTTTCTCAATACTAGATTGTTTTATTTCCTTAAATTTAACTCTAACTTTTTTTAAATAGACTTGTAACTGAGTGAAAAAAAAATATTTTATTGCAAGCCATCCAGAAAACCTACACCTCAAAAACACTACGATTTAATAAAAGCACACTTGGAAGCGGAAAATTGAATAATATTTCCGAGAACGTTAAAAAAATTTAGTCATACAAAATCAAAAATTTTAGACTACTTTCGTTTTCTGACACATATCTACCTTTTTTTTTTTTTTTTCAAAACATATTTGTTGTTCTATATTTTTATCAAAAAAAATGCATAAAATGCATTTTATTTTTTCTTTAATTAGAAATAACTAATTAGAAAAAAGAAAAAACAGGTATATTTTCTCCACCGATTAAACTTTCGGATTCCTACCAATACATTTTATCTAACAGTAAGTAAGTAAGTAAGTAATGAAATTAAAGAATGTAAAATAATAAATACTGCATTAATGAAGATAATAGAAAACAACAAGAATGGAAATTATCCAAAAATGAAACAATTTCTAAACCAGAAGTCTTCCATCCTGAAATCACGATTAACAACGAATGAAAAGAAGTTTAATAAAAGGTTGAAAATCATTTTAAAACATTATTTTAGAGGATTTTTCAAAAGTGAGTATGCTTAATGCGAGATAAATTAAGACAACTGTCCCCTTCTTTGACCAATACTTTAATAGTGCTAACAATTAAACGAGATCGGACGGAATGCAATGTAAATTTTAAAATTAAAACAATAAACATAAATCTTGCCAATTGCTTGGAATCTTTTTTAAACTTTTAAAGTAAAACTAAGTGAAATTGTAAAAACATTTACCTTTTCGTAAACTTGCTTTGGTTACGTGCCAGAAAAAACCAAAGAGACGTGAATAAAGGAGAGCACGTGATTAGGAGAGAATTGGTAAAAGTGGGTGGCGTGAGGAATGGGACATCTACATTCATGTGGCAACATATAGCATGAAAAATCATTCCTAAATTGTTCAGCAGTAGTAGCTTTAGACACTTTTTGCAGCATCTACTAGACAAGTTTTTTTTTTTTTTTTTTTCAAATTTTATTTTAGCATATCAATGCAGGTCCCATTTCCTCAGACTGATCAACTAATCCCGGTTCTCTCCTAATATTCATTCATATATTCGTCAATGTTTCTGTTTTTTTTTTTTTTTTTTTTTTTTTTTTTTTTTGTGACAATAGCAAATAATTGGTGAACCTTTTATTTTAGCGATTTCAACCTTTCTTCCTCTGTGCTGGAGAGAACACTTTTCAGGCTTTAGTTGTACTTCAAAAGTTCCACTTTTATCCCTCGTGGAAAGAAGTTCTTTCATTCTTCCCCCCCCCCCCCCCTCCAACAACTTTCTTTTTTTATCTTATTTTATTTATTTATTTTTCATTTATTTTTTTTTCTTAGTTTTTCCTCCTTCCGCTTGGTAGTAATCTCTAATTATCGTTGATTTTATAGATTAATTGATAAGCAAACTATCGATAATTCTGTAGACTAGTTGATAGTGAGTGAGATAGCCCAATAACATTGTTCTGTCTCATTATTATCTTACTCATTATTATCCTAGTAAAATAACTATATGTACTTGAATAAACATTTTTATTCTTCAGTTATTGGTTCCACTTGTGTTGTACCTGAAATTTTAAATCGATTTTCCGCGAATTTTCTCTCCCGGAGCTCACCTTCCTCGAACCAAAGATGTCGGCTGCCTTCGGTTTGATTTCGCGAGTTCGCTCCGGCATGGTCCAGGCGAAAGAATGGGTCTTCGGTTGTGTGCAATGCAAAGGAAAGGTGGCGGGGAGCGAAGAGAAAGGGAATATCGGTCTGGTTTCGTTCTCTGCCGTGCACACAAGCTGGCACTTTATCCCGCGCTCGGGGCTCTCTCGCAAAGTTGATGCAACGTGGGGATGTTTCTGCTGCTTCGGGGCCCCTCCACCCCCGCCACGCCTTTCTTTCATTACAAGGAAAAGGGTAGGCAGAAGCAGCAGGTATTTTACGCTGTCCAAACATCTAATTTTAGCGGCGAATCCCCCCCCCGCCTCGCACCCATGGATTCCCCCCCCCCTCTGCTTCATTTGTTGCGCGTCTCATGTCCCCCACCACCCCCACTTTCTTGCCATCTCATCCGAATGTCCCGTCCACGGTTGTGATTTGTTGCAAGCGCGGGAACGGGGGGGAGGACGTCGTCTTTTCGACCTTATGGGCCGTTTTCCTCCGTTCCCCTTGTAAATAACGTTTAAGATTTTATTAATTAATATCGTAATTCGTTTTAAACGGCCGATCCTTTTGCCTTTGGACCTCTTGACCTGGAAATTCTCCCCTTCCATCATCTGCGCTGCGTTTATTAAAAAGGGCGCCCGCACGGAGTGTGCTGACACGAATGGGCCCCTTTGTCGGAATTTCTGTGCAGTGGAGCAGTGGCTTCAAAAATATGAATGTCTGTTTCAAACATATTTTGCCGGAATTGGCCCGAAAATATGGTCTCCATGCGAAAGTAATCTTAAATACTTTTTGAGTTCTAAAAGGCATAGGGAAAAAAAAACGAATTGCATTTTTCAAGATCTCTTTTCTTAATGTTTTTTTTAAAGACTTGCCATTATTTCCCAGTGTGCATTAATGAGCATTAACATTCTTGTAAAAGATACGTATTTTCAACGTCCGTTTGGGGGGGGGGAGATATTTAATTTATGGAGGTACTATTTTGCCGTTGCTTAATAAGAGGTCGGTTAAATGTAACGATGAATATTTGCCTGGGATCTCATCCACGTGAGAAATAATTGCTGCGAAAAGATTTTTTTTTATCTATTTTATTTTCGTTTTTAAATATCATTGTATTGCGGCTAAACCCAGCTCTGAGTTTTTAATATGAATACTTCTAAACATCAGAAAGATATTTGAATCTCGATTAAAATATTAGCCCATTACGTGGAAAATTTTCGCCTCAATTTATCCCGTATTAAATATTTATTGCACTTTATTGAAATGAAAATCTAAAATAAAAAAAAAAGCACAAATTATCAAATAAATACAACATATTCTTATTTTAAGGCTGAAATGAAGCCTTTTCATCAAGGCAAGAATTCTCAACACACAACAAGAAAATCGTGATTGAACGCTCTCTCGACTATGTGTATTCTCTCACGACTTTTTTTATTATGTGTTGAATATTTTGTCCTGAAGAGGCTCCATTGTAGCTTTGAAACAAATATCTATTGTAGTTTCTTGATAACTTATGCTTTTATTACTTTAGATTTTCATTTCAATCTGATTTCAGCAGAAAACTTATTTTATCCTTTTTCATTTGAATCATTTATTTCATAAACCACTTAAGCGACAAACATTAAAAGTTTGAAAAAGTATTTTTACCGTTATTTATGAAAAAATCGATTAAGATTTCAATATTTTAAACTAAAAAGTATACATATTTAGATAGATTTCTTTCAGAAAATATTGTTGTAATTGCTATTAAATAGTTTAAAGTGAAGAAAGAAATGTTTTCTTAAAATTAAAAATTTTTGTCGCTTGGGTGGTTTGTGGTTTCTGAAATAAACACTTAATTTAAGGTATTTGTAAATAATCCTCCAATAAAAACTTTCTTAAATGTTCATTAATCTTTTATTCTACCTCTTTTTATTTGTCGTTTATTGTGATTTGAAAGATTCTTTTAACGAGGAAGGTCTTGTGGTTTTGCAATTGTTTAATTTTTGATAATTTTCATTCGTGATGTCCGTACAATAATTGTTTTCAAACTGTGCTCCACAGAATAACTTCTGGTATTCTCCTAGAAAATCAAAATTTGTTTTTTCGTTGAAAAATTAAACAAAAGATTTTGTCGTAAATGAAGCAGGCTGCTATTAAGGTTTGCACTCATGAGTCACATAAAACCATTGAGTCAGACGCGGATGCAATAGTATGCTAAGGGGGAGAGGTGCAGTTGCTTCATATTTTACCATAATTTTGTACTAAAGGAGGGAGGGGGATAATGCGGTCCTTAGTTTGTTTTTGATACAATCTTTACATTCGTTATCCTTATAATCTCTCTCATTTTTTGCCCAAAACATTTTGATTTTTTTTTTCTGGTACTCCAAAAATAAAATCATGATTTTTTTTTCTTAACAAGTAGTATCAAAATAGTTTAGATACACATTTTATGAGCACTTTAAAAATAAAACTAATTGATTTTTAAAAGTTGAAAAAAAAAATTTAGTTAAAAAAGTACATAATTAAGTAAGTAATGTTTAAGTACAAATGTGCCAAATATATGTATATATATAACCGTATATCTCTTAGAATTACTTCCAGGACGAAATACTAAAGATATTGAATGCTCGAGAGTTTGCCTTAGTAAGAAACTTACAAAAAAAAATTAAAAGGGGATTAATTTTTGACTGCTAAAATTAATTATTTCATCTAACACCTTTTGAGTGTTCAGAATCTACAATGCTCGGCTGATAATAAGGGGACGATGACAGCTATTGCCTCTGTCCTGCACTGAATGGGAATAATTTATCATTTTTAAGCGAATGCTATGTTTTAATGTTCTCAGTTTTTCTACAGATGTCCAGCATGTCAGAACAGCAAGCGTTCATCCAAGTAGAAGTACACCCTTATGCAAATCAATTGAAACAAACTCAAAAATTTCAGAAAACTAAGAAATTTATGAAATTTCATTTATAAAATAATAATAAAATCATATATAAATAAAATCATATCATATAAAATCAAATGGATTTTAGAACATAATAGGATGTCCATGCCTCTTTATTAACATTTGGACACGATTCGTTATGGAATCCACCAATTTTTTTTACAATCATTTATAATATTTTTTGTCTTGTACCAGATATGAATTAACGCAGTGATTTGCTTCTCCATAGGTGGACAGTCCTTATGCAATAGGGGATTCTTGCATATAGCCCCAAGATCTCGATTGTGTTGGTATCAGAAAAGTTGCCAGGCCATTATAATGTCTCAATTTGGTTCTCTTTCATGAATTTCTTGGTCATTTTGGAGGTTGGATAAAAGGGTAAATCCTGCTGGAAAATTCTCGTTCCATCTGGATATCGCTTCTACAACTCTGATAAAAACCTTTTTCCCAGAACAGTAATGTATTGCTCAGAACACATAATACCCTCAACAGGCTGCAAAAAAAAAAAAAACATTGTAACCAAAACAACCCCCAAACATCTTCTTTTGAATGTGTTTCACACTTATATCATGTGGAAATCCTGAATTCTTTCGCCTGAAGATCTCCGCGCGTGTTGACCTTGGATGATGAAATGACTTTTGACTAAATAGTACTTTCTTCTAATTTTCAATAGTCCCATTCTTATATTTTACGTAATGGCTATAAGCAGTGCTTTTTCTTCCTAGTCCTGACCGACTGGCTGCAATAAGACGCATCCGAACAGTAGATGATCTAATATTTATTCCATGCTTTTATAAATCTCTATTAAGTGCTGCACTCTTTTATACTTGGCATAAGTAGAAAAGAATCATCTCTTGGTGTTGTTTTCAATTTTTGGCCGCATTTCCCTCTCTCTTTTGGAGACATGGGTCCTGTTTCTGTATTTTGCTTTATAATACGGCTCACAGTTGCAATACTGAAGCCAACTATGTTAGACATCTCTCTATAAGTCTTTGGCGTACGTTCGGACGGAGTAACAATCATTATAATGCAATACCCCGCCAACTCGATTATTTCGATCCATGGACTGCAGTTTCGTGCTTATTATGCACTCAACAGCATGGAATACGAAAGTAACACAGTTGGAGGCAAAAATCCTCTATTAGAGCAAACTGCTTAATCATTATAATCTTTCGCGGTGTTGCAGCCATCGCATCTCAACCAACATGATTATAGCTGCAGCTTTCATCTACGTTCCGGCACCCCGCTTATTGGTGCTAAAAATTGATGTTAGGTGAAGGATTTATTTATCTCTTCTATATTTTTACAAATTTTACTTTGTTTTTATTAATTTGCACAAGGGTGTACGTATCGTGATCCCTCGATATTTGTGCATAGTCCTTCTCAAAACCAAGTGGTTCTTAAGACCGATAAAACCATTTGTAATTTTTTTAGTTAATTAACTTTGTTTTTTTATATTAATATTTAAAGTATCATTTTTATGTCCTATCAGTACTACTATTTTCTCACTACAAAGGAAATCCATTGTGTAGTTTTAACTTTTTTTTCTTTTCTTTTATGATTATTAAATTTTGCGTCTGTACAAATATTTTTTTGCATTATTCATAAGTTTTTTTCTGTCTTCTAATATGCCTTTCACTTTGTGAATTGCAATTCAGAAAACAACTATTTAAGTATTATTGCTTTTTATAAAGAAAAGAAAAGAAAAAAAAAGACTTATTTTATTCCTCATAGCTGCATTGATTTTGTTTCTTCTTTATTTTTAAAGATAGAGCATGATTTATTGTTGTTTCTTAAATGCTCCTTTTATTATTATTATTATTATTTTACTTCTCCTTACCCTATAAATTCATAACATTGTCAAGGACTTTGCAATTACGATTAAAAAAGAGAAGCGCTGTAATTATAATAAATTTAAAACAACATAATGGGGAGTCAATGGTATCTTATAATTAAGTTCTGAATTATGACCTTAGATTTTATGCGATTTTAAACATTTTTTTCGTACCTACCTTATTTGAGCTGGCACTTACGTTTATAAAAACATTCTAGAAACCGGTTTGGCGGCCCGGGCTATTTTTTTAATAGCATTCATTTTACGAGAACGTTTGCTGGCACATAATTACAGAATACATTCTGGTTATTATGACATGCCTGTGGGAAAATATATAACTGTGTTTCATACCCACCTGGTGGGGGTTTGTATTTGAAGATTGTTACACTCCGCTACGACCTTCTGTGGTAGAAGAGAAAGCCTATAGAAACGGTGGGAAAGATTTATGAATTTCGCAGCCTGTTGTAAGTTTTAGAAGTTTTTCTTTTTTGGAAGCAAAGGAGAAAAATTATCAGATGAAATAAATTGAAAATGATTATTATTTTATAGAATATAACTCGCATCAAAGCTGCTACAACAATCTGAATTCTATCTCAAAAAGTAAGCAACCAATAATAAATTAGCGTAAAGGTCACAGCAACAAAATTTATATATGTACCTTGCAGTTAAATGGAAAGCAGTTTTGCAGTAAAATATTTAGAAGAATAAAACTCTTCTTTTTGTAAGCAAATGAAAAAAAAAAAACATTTAATCAATCAAATTAATTCATAATAATTATTACTTCACTGAATAAAAGTCACATTGAAACCGCTACAACTAGCTTCATTCTATCTCGAAAAATAAGCAACAAACAGTAAAATTAGCATAACTCGAAAAGGAGAAAGGTCACAGCAACAGAATTTGCATATGTACCTTGCAGTTAAATATGGAACATTCCTGCAGTAAAACATTTACAAGAATAACATTCTTCTTTTTGTAAGCAAATAAAAAAAATCATTAGATGAGATTAATTCATAATAATCATTATTTCACTGAATAAAAGTGACATTGAAACCGCTACAACTAGCTTCATTCTATCTCGAAAAATAAGCAGCAAACAGTAAAATTAGCATAACTCAGCAAGAAGAAAAGTTACAGCTGCATTATTTTCATCAGTTCCTTGCCCTAAAATAGAAAGGGATTCTGCAGTAAAATATTTGCATAACTACGCAAGACTGTTATGACATATAAAAGAGACTCATTTTAACAGTTGCTATTTCTTTCTTTACGTTGGATCAGGAACGGCCCTATGGGTGGTCACGGGAGGTTACTGCTACTCCCCCAAAAAATCCTTGTTCGGCACATTTGTCTGATAGTTCGGCAAATTAGAACATACTAGTACATGATTTATTTATTTATTTTTCATGCTTATACTATATCTTCTCATCCCTTGTAAGTACATACTAAAAGCGCATCATCGTATTCTAATATTCGGTGAATTTATGCTTAGGCTGTTTTAGATTTAACATTTCTTTAGTGCCAATTTCTTTTTCTTATTTTTTTCTTTAAATTTCTGACAATGTGTCTGCATCTTCAATAGAGCTGGTCACACATCCTCCTGGTGAAGATGTGTGATTATGCAATTTTTAGCACGAGTTAGGGACATTGTCTTCTATACAGCTTAGTTAAAAACTAATTGTAGTTTGCCTTTGTTTTTCAATGCCTCTTCTTCTATTCAACAACCTGTAAAATTTTCATTGCGTTTCAACATTTCTTTTTTTTTTTTTTTTTTAAGTGTAGCCCAAGTTTTCTGTTTGTTGCTTCTTCTTATTATTATTATTATTTATTTTTTATTTTTTGAAAGAGTGTACATGAAACGTAATTTTTAATAACAGAGCTGTAGACATCCCGTTATACTGCTCTCAGTTAAATGTGGACCTTTTATTTGCATTGAATCGAAAATAAATTCTACTATCGTTTTTCAAGAAAATGAATTTTACTAGCCTCTGTTGCTAATGTGGTCACAAAAATATCTTCACTTAAAAATTGCAATTCTAATTGAAGTGTCTTTTCTCTCTCTCTCTCTCTCTCTCTCTCTTTCTACTTCTGTATTTAAATGTGTGTCTGTGTACAAGTGTTGTGTGGAAAATTTTCTTAGCCCCAACAGGAGGTTTTTTCTAAATCGGAAAACTAAGTGTTCCCCGGGTACTCTTTGTGCTGTTTGCAACAGATGGCAGCACTGTTCGTTTTTCCCATTTTATTATTCAAACCGGAGAATAAATTGTTAAATCAGAATGTTAGAATTTAATATTAAATCCATAACTATTAGTTTAAAAGAAACGCAAGTTGTTATGATGATGTATTTTTTTCAGCACTCTGAGCTAGGTCTCTCCCTTAATTACGAGTTATGTTTAAAGTTAGTTTTCTACAAATTTGAAAGTAGAATTTATTTTATATTTCCTTAAGAAACATCAATGTCACTTCTTATCTTTTGAAACTTGACTCATTTATGACTGGTTCTTTTTACTTCCTTTATGTAGTAAAGGCAGTATTGTGATCGCGAAAAAAAATTCACTCAAATTTGGATCTAAATTTTGATTTTGCTCACCCCCGAATGAATGTTGAGTCGTTTTTTCGACCTGTCAGTACGTGCATATGTACACACCAACATATGACCAAACGAAAAATCCTTTTCAACCACCCCCGAGTTAATTACGACGAGTTTTCTCGTGACGTCTGTATGTACGTATGTATGTATGTCGCATAACTCTAAAATTATATGCCGAAGAAGCTTCTGGTTTGGTATGTAGGCTCTGAAGGGTGTTTAGTTGTGCACCTTCCTTTGTGGTTGCATTCAAATGTCTCCAAGGGGGGGTTTTACCTCTTTTTGGGGCTAAATCAATCTTAATTTCAAGGCAGATTAAGTGAAATGAATTGGTGCGACCATTTGCCGATATGTCGCCAAGCTTTTGGTCGCCAAGTGTTTGACGCCAACGTGGCGACATATCGCCAAGTTGGCGACAAATTTGGCGAAAAAAAATTATTTACTGACTTTGAGTTCAATTTGGAGCTATTGGCGATATTTTGCGAAAAATCCACTGAGTGATATTAAAATCGGCGATATTTAGAAAATTAATCATTGTAAAACTTTTTTTGCATTGTTTCGTGGCAAACTAGGGATGCAAATGTTTAAATTGTTATCTTGCTCATTCCAAGCACTATTTTAATACTTAAGGCATCTACTTACACGTAAAAGGAAGTAATGTGGGGTCCATATCAGATTTTTTATTATTAAAATCTAACGGAAATGCAAATAACAAATTCAAGTTTGCATTCACACGCAGTGGCAGATTTACCATGTCGTAGTCGAGAGGGACCCTATGACCTAGGGGCCCCGATGGAGAACCAGAAAGGAACGTGGAAAATATTTTACCTAACTCTGTTCATCTCTGAGGTACAGTGGCGTACCCACGGGAGGAGCTGAGGGGCTTAAGCACCTTACAGAATCATGAAGATGAACCCCCTTGATTAAACCAAACTGCTTGAAATGCGTTTTTCGACATTTTTTTTTTTTTTTTTGAAATTTTCCGACAGATAGCCCCAACCCCCATTCTTAATTCAACCAAAAATGACTGCAGTTTTTTTTTCTCTAGGACTTCAAATTCGAAAACTTTCCAAAGCAGGGCCCCTTAGTCCCTCCCAAAAAACAATCCTGGGTGCGCTGCTGTCTGAGGAACCCCTAAAATTGCTCTGCGACGGGTCTCCAAACTTGTAACCGTTCACATGGTGCACAAATTCGTGAATTGTTTGATGTACTCATGCAAATGAAAGAAAAATAGAATACACACTTTCTCAAAATGTTTCTTCTAGTACTCAAGTAATATGCTATCGACACAAGGCATGATGCACTGTAAAAAATGAATGTTTTTTACAGTATAATGCAGCTAATTTTATAGTAAAAAACTGTACAATTTCTACTTTTAAAGTACTAAACTGTAAAATTGTTAATTTTACAGTAATAAACTGCAAAAATGCTATTTTTAGTTTATTACCGTGCATTTTACAGTTTTAAACTGGAACTGCTGCTGTCAGTATTATTTGCTATTGTTTTTACAGTATAGTACAACTGAATTTTACGGCAAGAAAATAAAATTTCTAACTTTACAGTCAGAAACTAAAATTTCTAACTTTACCGTCAGAAACTAAAATTGTTAGTTTATTTTTGTGCATTTTACAGTTTAAAATTGGAACCAAGGCTGCCAGTATTATACTGTAAAAACAACAGTTGATTTTTTACGGTGTACCTATTACGAAGCAAAAACACACACACACATTTAAAGATGCTGCATCCTTCCCCCCCCCCCCCCCATTTCTTTCGTCTCCCTTTCCCGTATTTCTCATGACCCCCCACTTTTTTGAGGCACCAGCCGCCTATGCCTACAACTTATAACGAAGGCTCAATTGAAGTAGTTTCTTAGCTGTTTTATATTAAACATTTTTATGTAGAATCCGCGGAAGACGATATTTTCTGAAGGAAAAAGTAAAACTAAACTTTTTGTAACAGGTTTTCAGTTACAAAAATTATGAATGTTTTATTTAGAAATTGAGTGTTACATATTTTCTTTCAACGAAAGCTTTTTTTTTAAAGAGAAGTTTCTGAAGCTCATTTGATTTTTTTTTCTCTTTGTTAGTTCTTTCACGCATTTTTGCTTTCAATAAATCATGATCATTAAAGTTAAGCACTTTAAACTATTTAAGGTTTTGATTATGATTACATAAACAATGAAATGCTAAAATTTCCTATTAAGTCAGATTTTCTTCTGAAAAAATTAATTCCTGTGTTTTCCATTCTTTGTTGACTCAAGAAAATTGATAAAGCAAACTAAAACTGAAATGAATCCTTATTAAGTTAACTCCTTGCTTGTTTTTTTTTCTCGGTTTATTTTCTGAAACATATTTTCTTTTAATTCGTTTAATACCACGCATAAATATTCGCGTTTTTATTTAATTTGAAAACTGACATTTCTTAAACATTATTCTTAACACTTATCTGTTTGCCTTTCTATTTTAGAGGTTCCGATTTTTATTTATTAAAAAGCATTTGCCTGAGAAATCTGTATAAGAAAAAATATTTTAATTCATTTTCTTGTTGTAGAAACATATTCCAAAGAGAATTCATAAGAGTAATTAAATGACTACTGTTTGTTTTCATAATTTTAAATAACCGTAAATCTTTGACTTTTTTTTGTTCGTCTTTGTTTTCAAATAATTCCAATTATTTGCAGAGGGAAAATATGCATATCTATTCAGCCATACTCGGCTCTTGGAGAAAAACGAATCTAATGTACAATTCGAATTACGAGACCTAAAAAGCTAAAAAGATTCAATTCTTCTCAAATATTTTGCAAATAAATTTGAACATTAGTTAATTAAGTACAAATTGTGTTTCATCTGTTTAACCGATCAAGTTTTATTGAAAGAAAGGATTGTTATTCGCGAAATTAAATTTCAAAAAAGAGAAAAAAAAAGGTGCTATTGAAAATGAGTTATTGTTTTCAAATATCGAATGATATTCGCAAGTGTTTATTTCTTTAATACATGAACTAGCTCAAAAATTATTTATCACGAAAATTATTTATTTATTACCAGAAATATTTCATTATAACAAAATATCTAAGTAAATAATTCGTCAAAGTGGTATAACTCTATTTATTGAAAACAATGTGATATCGAATTGCACTGAACTTTTTTTTTCCTTATTGAGGTTATGTGGAAAAATACTTTATGAGAAAAGTTCTCATTTGTTCTGCTATTTAACTGGAAAAAATGCATATTTCTACCGTATTTGTTTAATTAATACATTTTCAAAAGTACATATACATTTGATTATTCCATAGCGTTTATATTTAATTGATGAACTCAATATTCACTACATATTTTTGACATAGTTTATGTAAAATATAGTGCAACTATAAATAATGCTACCTTGTTCAGACTTACATATTTGTTTCAACAAGTTTTTTGTAACGTTTTAGAAAATGCTGCATTTCTATAAAGTGACTTTTTTGTTTCAAAAATGTTTTACCCTTGTTACATATGTTGTTAAAATCCCCATTCTTGCAGGACTTTGTTAAATTTTAAATCTGACATTCAATATAGCAGCTTTGCGGCAAAGAGGGGATATGGGTTTGGTTCTAACTTATATATTACAAATCCTTATCCGGTAGCTTATATACATGTAAGGAATATATCCCCCTAATATCCCCCTCCCAGAAGGTAAATTCTGCCTGCGCAAGTAAGACTCTGAATATTTATATATTTTAGCATAATTATAATTATATATTCTATGTAGATTTATTTTAAATGTAACCCAAACTTCGTTTATATATATGTATACATATATATAATAAATATCCTTTTTTTAAACGTGCACTAAAATAAGGTGGATCAGTATGTTTTTATAAAAACCTTTACTGAGAGCTTGTACATCAGCCGCAATCATTGAATTTCTCATGACTAAAACTAGATGATCTGATTATCACGATTCACTTTTATGATGAAAGTCAATCAGTTACGGTAAGAAAATTGAATTTCGACAAATTGATGCTGTTCAGATCGTTCATCAGCTTCCTTGTTTTATAAAAGAGAGGTTTAGTTGAAATGTTATGATTTTCTTAATAAATAAAATGTTTATCGTGTACTAATTAGAAAGCACGTGAAATTAACAGAAAATCTTCTGAAAAGTTTTAATTGAATCAATTCGTATTATGCTTAGAAAATATATTTATTTACCATTTGATCTTTTTATCCAAAGAAATGCTATTGAGGATGCGATTAACTAAAAGAAAAGCAGCAAGCGATTTTATACCTAAATTGATAAATGTTCCTTTCCGAAAGCAAATTTAGTTTCGCTTTGCCATTCAATTACTGTTCTTTTACTTTTGTTGCACTTATTCGAACAACCTGTATGACATCTTTAATTGCTGAATTTCTAATCCCCCTAAATTTTGCTTTTCGAACAACGCACTGGAGAATTTCCATCGTAAAGATTACGCGAAAGAATTAATTGAAGCGTCTTTTCAACCGCCATTTTAAACAAGAGCGTTCCTTTTTTAACACTCGAATTCCATTGCACGAAGTAGCGATCCTGTTGAAGGGAAGAGGGTAGAGAGAGAGTGGGGGGGGAGTCGGTGAGAAAAACTAACTTCCTTCGGAAGTCTTAAAAGAAGCTTAAAGAAAGTTTTCAATAAAAGACCTAATCGCCGCCGCGAATAAATTCAACTTTTGACGACCCCGATTAAGTGTAATTGCTTTGAAAGAGAATCAGACGGATTTCATTTAAGTGTTGCCATGTGCCACTTTGAAAAGAGGGAAACTTAGAACGAAAACACTTATTTAATGAAAGAGAAATTTGGCTGAAGTTTGGAGAGAGAAAAAAGGGCGTTTAGAACCCTTGTATCGGTTCAAAAATTACATTAGAAGTTGATTAAATCGACTTATTTTAAACCTTCTTTTATGTCAGAGCGTTTTTCTTTTCGCCTTTAATTCGTTCCATTAATTCTTACGCTATCGAAGTTTTTACTTTGCATTTCTCTTCTTTCGTCTTTTTTCCCTCGTTTCTTTATCGCATAAAATCGAAATGATCGCTTTTTAGTTTATAAAACGTCATGTCATTTACAACTTTTAACAAAAGACGCGCAAAAAGTGCGTTGCAAAGTCATTTTTAACAACTTCTGCACTTAATGGCGTGATGGTAAAGGGGGCGCTTGGAATAGATGGAAGGGGGGAGGTTGCTGATTGTTGAAAAGCTAGTGGAAATATTAATTATCCAGATGCAATAGTGCGGCAGCACACAAAAGCTTTCTAAAGAAGATGAGAATAAGTGAAAAATAATAATAATGAAAAAGATTTAATTCGGAAGATCAGGCAATTCCTTATATTCATTACTTCCTTTTGAATTGCCTTATTTGGGAAAGATGATGCATAACGGCTCACTTTGAACAGAATAAAATGCAAACCGCGGAAAGGAAGAAAAGGAAGAAAAAAAAATGATAATGAAAATCCTAAATTCAAATAATACATCACCAGTGACCGAAAACTGTTCGATTAGAAAAATGAAGTAAAAAAGCAACAAAGAGCGATGGAGAGAATAAAAAAAAATCTCCAAAAATAGCGATACATTTTAAATTTTTCACGCCCTGCTTTGTGTAATACGGCTAATATCAATCTCTTGTTTTCAATAGGTTTTCCAGATTCGCGAGGGGAAGATGTTCGCGCATTCGTTATTTTGCTTGAATAGAACTTCGATGGTAGAAAGAATGCGTGCAAAAATCATTTATCAAGAGTTAGTGTGGGAACAAGAGGGGAGTAAAAAATATTAAAAAGCGCGCAAAACAACAATAAACGCATTTCTCTCGATTGCAAAATCAATGTTTCGAAAAATGTTCTAAAACTTGATGATGTTAATAATAATAATAAAATTTTGTTTCGCAGTCTTCGAGAGTGGCAACAGATTAATTGAACGGCGTTTGGCGCCTTTTGTTGTTTTTTTCTTCCCCCTTTTCCTTTTCGATATCCATTCGGTTTTATCTGTGCCTTTCAAATCGCGTTATTTATGAAATTCCGGCTGCAGTTTTGACATATTCACAATGGTCGAAAGACAACAAAGGAACACATTTTTAAAACGTTAGTGATAATCATTAACGTGGTGTGAGACGGTTTGTAGAAAGTATATATATTTTCGACATTGTTTCTTTGTGGTGCTACTGACAGAGAGCCAAAAATGTTTTGTTTCCGGAATTTTTTGAAGCATGTTTTTGAGGGTTGATTTATTGTTAACGATTATTTTGAATTAGTAGTTACATTAACTGTGCTGTATTTTTAATTTTTACTCCATGAAGCTGCTTTTCAAACAACTTTTGAATCGT
>JAXGGA010007782.1:0-60532 GCA_038373865.1 Uloborus plumipes | reverse complement strand
AGAAGTAGTGTGGAGACCTCAAGCAAACAGGTTACTTGTCTTAATCACTATTATTGTGTTTTGTTTTGTTTTTAGTATTTGTTACCTGCAGTGTTGCATTAAAAACCGAGATGGAGCTGTTTTCTTTCGTACGGCTTCCATGGAGACCACGCAAAATTTCTAAACTTGATATGCCTATTCAAAAGTAACAGGGTATAATTCACTTTAATTAAACTTTAACTTTATTTCTTATACTTTTAATGATTTACTTACATTTTTATTGACACGTGATGAAGTTACTTATCTTCTTAATTTGAAACTTTACTTTCTTTTACTTTTGATAACGACAACGATTAATAAGGGAATCTTTTTTTTTTTTTAATAGAACTCAATCGTTGGAACTCCAAGAGCTAAAAGTGGTTCGATTATTGGCGATTATCTCGATATTGGTCATTCTCGGGAATATCTTAGTAGGCAAGTATTACGTGCAATATCTGTGAAATTATCTAATTAATGCATCAAACAATTCATTTTTAACGCGATTAAAATTGTTTTTAAATCGAATTTTCTAAAAGCCAACTAAACTAAAACTTTGATGCTAGCTAAAGAGAAGCGTAAAAAGTCTTTCGCTACTTGCTAATTATTTCTCATAGGTTTTCTGAAGATGACGAAGATATTGACATTGATGATGATGATGATGATGAAAGTGTTAAATTGAAAAAGGCTGTGTCTATGGATGTTTTAGTTCAAAGAAGGCGAAAGTCAAAGAATAAAGGATCGAAATGTGGTATGTTTTCAAGTACGAGGTGCATTCAAGTTCTAAGGCCTCCGATTTTTTTTCTCCAGAATGGAAAGACATAGAAACATGCGCAATATTTTAAAATGAGCGCGCGTTATTTGTCAAAATATCACAGAGATGGCAATACTATGTGACAGATGGAATTTTAACGCCAGTCGCGAGAATGAGAACTGTTTTAAATACTTAAAATGGCGACATTTTCCTTACTTGAACAGCGTGGTGTGACACTAATTGAAATTCATCGACAGTTGAAAGAGACTTGTGGTGATAGAATTATGGATGTGTCGGAAAGTCATTCGGCGATCACCCAAAACAATGCTCTCCACTTTCTCGATCATGTCGTCAGACCTGCTTGTGTGAGTCGGAGGTTGTTTCAGTTTGTTTTCACACCATCTTCTATCTTCATTAAACTGTCGCACCTACGAATGCACTTTCGACGCATCTATAATTCCATCACCACACGTTTCTTTCAACTGTCGCACAGTGGAGTATTTGACTGAAAATCCGGGCCAAAACTATTTTGGAATTTTCGCTCTTCTAAGGGAATATCCTTCTGTGCGTTTGGGCGTTGTACAGCAAAGCTACCCAGCGTACAGCTTTGAAACTTGGTCGACAAAGTGTCTAAAAGGTCAGATGTTGTAACTTGAAGCTCGATTTTAAAAATTTAATTTAGAAAAAAAGTTATTTAATGTTTTGTCCGTGGCTTAGAATTTTGCGAGTTTACGACCGTAAAAATGTTTCTAGTGAACGTAGGAAGAAAAAAAATACATCACCACTTGGAGCAATTCAATTTCTTTAAAAGTCTAAATTGTTTGAAGTTCTAACGTAATTTACCGAATTTTCAGGAATTTTCAAAGACAGGTCACTTTTTCAACGTTTTTCAATTAATCAATCAATGTAAATTAAAATTCCTGCATCCGAGAATCTAATGGTGTTATTGCTCTGAAACTTTTCAAGGATACAATATAAACATTTCATCTTCATTTAAAGCAAAAACGGTAAAGTTATCTTGCTTCATTGATTTTTAGTGAATTTTTTTAAAGAGGTGAAAGAAAAATTTTCATCGTGTTTCACCATGGTTTCACGTTCGTTCCGGAGCAGCTGGCAACATGCCAGAAGCTGACGAGGAATTGTTTGAAGCGAAAGCTAATAAGTAAGCGTATTTTATTCGATGTATTTTTTCCCTTGACGGAATGTAATTGGTACATTGCCTCCTCTCCCCTCCTCCAAAAAAAAGTAGTTCAACAATACCAGTATTCTGTCAAAAAGTTACTTAAATATGAGGAAAAAATTTTGATTATAATTTCTAATCGTTAGGTTACAAAAAATGCCTTGACCTGACAAATTAAATTTGAACAAAAAAAGGGCCACGAGAATTGCAGGCAAACATTTTGATGTTTTAATGAATCCTTTTCATTGCAAAAATAAATCTTTACTAATATTACAAAGACTAGGTGACCCGTGCGGAATTCCGCAAAAAAAAAAAAAAAAAAAAAAAAAAAAAAAAAAAAAAAAAAAAACCCTCTAAACTCAAAATTTAATACGACAATTTTTATTGGCTTCATTTGCACAACATCGCCATCTACTGCCGTCGTTCTGACAACTTTTCAAAGAGATCAAAGACACGTTCACTTTTACAACTACTACAAAAGTGATACCCTATATTAAAATCAAATACCCAAGGCTACTACTAAACTAAATACTAACGTTATCTCAAAACTACCATAATATTTTGAAACAATAAAAGTTACAATTAAGGTTTACCGAGCTAAGCCTTGGCTTGAAATGTCGCATTTAAAATTGATTTGAACAACAATGTAACGATTTTGACAGTTGAGCAAAAAATTTTAACTTTTTCAAACTTCAATCGCTTATAAGTCGCTTAAACGTGTATTTTCGAGATTCTCGTTACGCGGCGCTAGCGGAGAAACGTTCTAAAGAACGCATTTTTTTTAATCTTTCGAATGAAATCAAAATGGAGACGATACGACAATTATTTCGCTAGATAGAGTCAATTTTGTGCCCAAAAATTGAAGTTCGAATAAAAAACGAACCGACACTTTTTAGAGGGTGGGTCTAATTTTCGTCAATAGCCCGCGGGATAAGCTTCAAAATCATAAATTTTCTTGCAATTCGATAAAGAAATGAGCGAGTTTCGACCGGGTATAGGATTCGGCTTAGAGAAATAATATATGGAGACTAGGTGACCCGTGCGGAATTCCGCAAAAAAAAAAAAAAAAAAAAAAAACTCTAAACTTAAAATTTAATACGACAATTTTTATTGGCTTCATTTGCACAACATCGCCATCTACTGCCGTCGTTCTGACAACTTTTCAAAAAGATCAAAGACACGTTCACTTTTACAACTACTACAAAAGTGATACCCTATGCCTATATTAAAATCAAATACCCAAGGCTACTACTAAACTAAATACTAACGTTATAGCAAAACTACCATAGTATTTTGAAACAATAAAAGTTACAATTAAGGTTTGCCGAGATAAGCCTTGGCTTGAAATGTCGCATTTAAAATTGATTTGAACAACAATGTAACGATTTTGACAGTTGAGCAAAAAATTTAACTTTTTCAAACTTCAATCGCTTATAAGTCGCTTAAACGTGGATTTTCGAGATTCTCGTTATGCGGCGCTAGCGGAGAAACGTTCTAAAGAACGCATTTTTTTTAATCTTTCGAATGAAATCAAAATGGAGACGATACGACAATTATTTCGCTAGATAGAGTCAATTTTGTGCCCAAAAATTGAAGTTCGAATAAAAAACGAACCGACACTTTTTAGAGGGTGGGTCTAATTTTCGTCAATAGCCCGCGGGATAAGCTTCAAAATCATAAATTTTCTTGCAATTCGATAAAGAAATGAGCGAGTTTCGACCGGGTATAGGATTCGGCTTAGAGAAATAATATATGGAGATGAAGGGGGATTTTGTATCTTAAATAAATTCCGAAACCATGCACCTATTTGAGAAACATTTTCAGCATATGAAAGGTAGGGAGTAACAAAGGCTATAGTTCGAAAAGATTCGTTAAATCGTTCCTTTTTTATTTCAACTCAAAGCAATTTTTACATAAATCACCGAAGATAAGGGTTTAAAATTACCTACACATATTATTGTTATACTAGCTGCCAGGGCAGCTAGATTAGCTTCCTGCGGCATGTTGATGCATAACGTCCCCCCTCTCTAACTTTTACCTCATTCTGAAGTTTTATTTGATATAATTTAATGTTCATTCGATTTCAAGACGTACCACGAACGTGGCCCGGCGTTGCACGGGCACTTCGTGCCCTGAAAGTAGTGAGGAAAATGTCAAGAAACTACTCCCCGCCAAGGCGGCTCGCTAACAGGCGCTTCACGCCTTTACTTTTTTCCTGTATAAAAAAAATCATTCGAATTATTGAGATGCTTCGCGCCTTCAAGATGGTGAGGAAAGTTTCAGTAAGTTCAGCTCAGGCGCGGATCCAGAGTGGGGTCATGGGGATCATGACCCCCCCCCCCCTTAACCGACCAAATATAGCAAAAAATTGCATTTTTGGGACTTATTTTACGAAAAAACTGCCAAACCACCCCATTTTTGCACAAAAATTGCACTTTGACCCCCCCCCCCCTTTCCGAAAATGACCCCCTCCTTAACCAGAAGCTGGATCCGCCCTTGGTTCAGCTCGCTCAAAGGAGAAAAAGCAGACATTGATACTCAGTTTTTAATATAAGTAGATGGCTCTTCAACAAATGAATGTTTCAAAATATTACAAGTAGCTAGCGATAAAAATACTATGTAAGTCGCCCGCTTATGAGTTTCGTGTTTGATTTAGTTAAGCCTTCATTCAAAATTCTCATTTTCATTTTTATTATTGTTTCATGGCATGGCAACCACGTTTTGCAATGCAAGAATGGATTTCATATTTAATCATTTATTAGGCTTAATCGCTTTAAACTTAACTACTTATTAATTGATATCTTCGCTAATTAAAATCGTATAATTATATAGATTGAAACTAATGAAGCTTGAAAAATTACCTATCTATCGGTACCTGGTTCGACTTTCAGTTCATTGGCGTTCAGGAGAAAGAAGCGTGACATAGAAAGATAGTTAGAAAGAAAGATAGTTAGAAAGATAGTGAGAAAGATACTCAGTTTTTAATATAAGTAGATAGCACTGGAAACCGAAAATGTTTCTGCTTCCCCTCAGTGGAGTTTTTGACCCACAACTCTGCAAATACATAACTTTTTCGTCTAATTTTTTAGACGGACACTTTTTAATTATCTCATACAATGATTTGTTTGTGATTTCTATAAACTTCCTAGAAGATCCTGAAAAAAAAAACGAACATGTACAAATCCAAAAGAAAAAACGTAAATTTACTTCGTCCAATTTAAACCTATTTTAAGCAAAAAGGGGCAACTTTTTTTTTCAAATACGTTTTAAGGGAACCTTAAGCTTGATTTTGATACTCGAACTTGCGTCCGGAAATGCCCGGAACCCATATAAAAACCTTTCTTTTTGAAAAAATTACTGAAAATAGAGCGATTTTTTTTAAGTTGTGTAAAATACTATTAAAAAAATATTTCCCGAAGCAAATTCTACATGGATTGCACATCATATTAAAGTACATATCTTCGTCTTCCATGTTCATTAGTGTTATTCTATAATTTCGAAATAAGCCACCGAATACAGCGCATTGAATGTAAGCAACAAACGAAGCTTCCAGGAAAACAGCAGCGCAGATTCCACATCGACTGAGTTTGAAGCAGTCGTATGGGTCTTAATCAAAGTGGAAGGGGTTTTATGTTTAGATTATTACGTAGTGTCTAATCAGTTGTCCGAAAACGAATTGAAGAGTAAGATTGACTATACTTTACATTTTCGACTTTTGGCCTGGATTTTCACTCAAATACTCCTCTGTGTGTCGATGAATTTCATTTGGTGTCACATCACGCAAATTTAGAAAACGAATGATTGCACGCTGTTCAAGTAAGGAAAACGTCGCCATTTTAAGTATCGAAAACAGTTCTCATTCTCGCGACTGGCGTTAAAATTCCATCTGTCTAATAGTATTGACATGTCTGTGATATTTTGACATAACCCCCGGGGGCCCCTCGTACATATCTGTTGAAGACTTCACAATATGGGGCTCCCCGGGAAAGGTGTGATATTTTGACAAAGAACGGGCTCATTTTAAAACATTGCACAAGTTTCTATGTCTTTTCAGTCTGGAGAAAAAAAAATCGGAGGCCTTAGAACTTGAATGCACCTCGTAACTAAACGAAAAACTAAAAGAATTATTATTATTATTATATAAAAGCTTGTGTTATGACCATAGCAGCAGTCAAATAGGTTAGTCCTTCAAACTTTATTATAATACTAGCTGCGTAGTCCGGCGTTGCACGGGCTGTAATGTAGTGAAGGCAGTTTGAGAAAACTACTCGCCACCAAGGCGGCTCGCCTTTAAAGAAATGAGGAAAGTTTAAACAGTTTACTCGCCGTCAAGGCGGCTCGCCTTTAAAGTACCAAGGAAAAGTTTAATAAACTACTCCCCGCTAAAGCGGCTCGCTAAAAAGCTTTCCTGCATCAAAGAATCAATCGAATTATTTGCACATGCTTCCTCAAAAATAAAGACGAGTCAAGTAGCGCATACTTAGCACTCTCCCTAAATTACAAATACAATTCCTTTCCAAAAACAATTATTTCCAAACCGCTTTCTTCCGGTAAAATTAATTGCAAAATTCTAAACGAAAAAGTTCTTTTAATATTTGGATCGAAGCCAGAAAAAGTCCCTTCTAAAAACAGCAATTGCAATTTTATTTAAAAACACATTTTCAAAATGGTACCTGAGAAAAAATATGTCATTAATAATTAGAATAAAAACAATTGTTAGAACTTTGTTATAACACGTATTTAAAATGACAATGGAAAAAAATAACACTCTTTCATTTTAAAAAGTTCAATTTAATTAACGTTTTAATTTAGGGCCGAATTCAAGTGAAACACCATTGCAGTCGCTTCGAGGCGATCGCATATTGCAACCGCTACTGTAAGTCGAATTCAAGTGCATTCGTTTCACTTGAATCCAAATTTTGGAATTTGCGATTGCATTGGTGAGTTGCGATCGTCCGTGTTTCACTTGAATTCCTGCCTTAAAATCGCAACGGAAAGAAATAAATATCTTGGAATTTTAAATAGTTCAATAATTTAATTAACGTTTTAATTCAAAATGGCAACGGTAAGAAAAAATGTCTTGGAAGTTTAATTATTTATTAGGCTTAATCGCTTTAAATTTGACTACTTATTAATTGATATCTTCGCTAATTAAAATCGTATAATTATATAGATTGAAACTAATGAAGCCTGAAAAATGATCTATCTATCGGTACCTGGTTCGACTTTCAGTTCATTGGCGTTCAGGAGAAAGAAGCGTGACATAGAAAGATAGTTAGAAAGATACTCAGTTTTTTAATATAAGTAGATCATACATTCTAAATCATTTGACCTTTCTATTATTCCACGACTAGAGCCATTGTTGCAGAGCATTTTTTACGGATTTTTCACTGGGCGACACGGGGCGGTTGTCTGTCATAAAATGTGTCTGCGAGGGTGCTCTATACACTGTTAAAACTACAGGTTGCACAAGCGGAATGGATCCCCATTCCAAAGAAGTTCTCTAGAAGTTTTCTCGCATTTAAAAAATCCGTGGCAGTGGCGTACACTGTTACACGTTGTTACACTTACTGCTACCGGTTGCACAAGGCACCTTTAAGGGTGAAACGTTGTAGCGCCAGCGGCACTCCCCAAAGATTGCCACTTGACTCTCTATGGCACCCTTGATGGTGCCAGTTTGCTCCCTGCGGTACCCTTTGGTGCGCCATAGGGCATTCAAAAATTGCTACATGGAGCCGAATGGCACCTACAAGGGTGCCATGAGGAGGCAAGTAGCACGTTTCAGAGGGTTTCGCTGGTGCTACAACGTTTCATCCTTAAAGGTGCCTTATGCAATCTGTAGTTTTAACAGTGAACGCCACTGCCATGGATTTTTTAAATGCAAGAAAACTTCTCGAGAACTTCTTTGGAATGGTGATCCATTCCGCTGTTGCGTTCTGTGAAATATGTCTTTTCTGTTTTTAACCCCGCATAGTTTCAAAAACGTGTAGTGATTTAAGTGATCAACTAAACTCATTATTAGTTCCGAAAATGGCAGAATTAAGAATCGTAGATATTCAATGATGCTTTCCAATGATTTTCGCCAATGATGCTTAGGACAAATATTTTGTGTTGCTGTTGTATTGAAAAGTACCAACATTACTGTCTTAGAAATTCCACAAATTTTCAAGTTCATTGTGTTTCCGTTGACCAAAAACTATTTTTAATGAGAAACAAAATGATTTGTCCCAATTGAAAATGATGCAGTTGAATCTCTTTCATTTTTCTTTTAAGCAGGGCCGTTAATAGACTTTTGTTTCGGGGAGTGTTTGATACATACAAAGCACATTTCTCGCCAAATTTATGTTATAAATCAAATCAATTTAATTTCTATATTCTAGCAGCTTTTGTTGCATCAAGCTATTTAAACGACGGGGTACTGTTTTAAACGGATCATCATGATTAAGTAAAAAAAAATGAAGGACAACAATTCGACGCGTGCACAACATGATTTTTTGTACCCTTAATTAATAATTTTGTCTTTTTAACATCTCAAAATCTATTCGTGTACTCTTTTACGTGCATTGACTGCAATATTTCCTAATTCGTATTTTATGACACGTACAAAAATGTAAACGTATAAAAATGTAACACGTTTTAAATGTAGAGTTGGGCAATTAGAACTTTTGGGGTTTTCGTATCGGTTTTAAAAAATTAGAAGAGACGCTCTATATTCTTTTTAAGAAATTATGTTCGCAATAACTACAATAAGAACAAATACTGCAAAAAAAAGCTCTGCATTTGAAAAATTATTCAATTTTACTAAATGTCAGTTTTCAAATATCACTGAAAATAATAAAGAAAAATACGAAAAAATAGAAATCAATTTTTTTCCATCAGAAATAAGGAAAATAAAAGGCATTTTTGTAACAGTGTAGAAAAACTTCGGAGGGTGTTTGAACCCTAAAAGCTCACTCCTTAAATGCGGCCCTGCGTTTAAGACGATTTCTTGTTTCTAGCAAGGCTATCTCTGAATCACTCGGACAGCGGCGTGTCTACAGTTCGAGACTCATGCGAGCCAGACGAAGTTTGGGATATGTCCCCCAGGGATTACCATGACAGTGATGATGAGAAGCTCGTTCCGAAGTCAAATCGAAGGGGATCGCGGCCCGTTTCCATGCCTCCACCAGAAAATATCAGCGAGGAAAAGAATCATGTAAGTACTGACCCTCGAGTTAATTGCCTTCCTGGAAATAACTGCTGTCTAGCATCAACCATTCTAGGTTTTGTTGTTGTCATGTACCAGCTACTCTCGCGATTATGTAAAAACTGTTGTTTTAATAGCATCAACTAGCAAAAGTATCGGCAAAAACTGTTGTTATAAAGGGTTTTGTACTTGCTGCAGAAAGTTTCCCTAAAAGTGTGCTACAAAGAGCTTTAAAAGAAGGACCATGAACCTGTGTTCAAAAAATGTTATTACATGCCTCACTAAAATGTTAAAAAGTATGATGAACCAAATAAGTGCAGGGAAAAGTGTTCTCCAAAAGGAGACAAGTGTCTGTGTTTAAGACCAAGGTTTCAGAGTAAACTATTTTTCAAGTACGTATACAATATTCAAGGAACTCGTGCTATTCTGTTCTCAAAAGTTGGAAGGAACAGCAAAATACCTTTTACTCTTTTACTCGAAGTTTTGAAATAATAAGAGCGTCAAAGGAAGTAAGGGCCTGGCTCCACATCAGCAGAAAACCGACCGAAACCGAAGGCAGAAACAGAAAATCCGGGTACTTTCCATTCCCCCCCCCCCCTTTAAATTCAAAGTACCCGGATTTTCGGTTTCCGCCTTCGGTTTCAGTCGGTTTTCTGCTGATGAGGAGTAGGCCCTAAAACTGAATGTTATGGCATTTATCGTCAGTATACTCAAAATAGGATAAGTGAGGTAAATTTTCGTCCCCAAGAGCGTAATTTTTTTTCTTTGCTTCATACTTTTATGAAAATTTTATTCTCCTGTTTTCAGTTATCTGTGACGGATTCTCGTTATTATAAGATGAGGTCAAGCACAAGTCAAGATTCAATTTTAGACACAGAAAGTTTCCCCCGAAGGAAGATATCGGACATCAAGAAACAGCTTGGAATCGAAGACAAACCAGTCAGGTGAATAATGAAACATTTATAAAACTGAAGTGAATTAATTTTGAGCTTTGTGAAACGAAACAGATTTTTCACGCAAGGCATTACAATTCTTGGGCCGTTTAAGAATTCATTAAAGATTGATCTATATTTTTAGAAAAACAGATTACTATACTAGAAAGCAACTTAACTTGACACTGTACGTCACTACGGGAGAAGCCAATAAGAGCTCACAAGCAGTTAGCGATCTCCTCTAATTCGCCAAGTAGGCTGTGACGTTTTATCTAGCTCGTTTTTCATAGGCTAACGTCACGCTGACGTCACGATGTTTTTGTCAAGAAAGGTTGCAGTCGAGTATACCAGCAACAGCACGTATATACAGTACATTAGGGAGGGCCGAAAAAGATTTTTTTTTTTTATTTGATGATGGATATTGCGGAAAAGGTGCCATTGAGGGAGCAAAGTGCGCATAAAAAATGTGAAATTTTTTGGTCATTTTTTTTTATCTGCCGCAACTGCGTTGAAGTTTGGAAAAAATGCAGTTTTTTGAGCTTTTTAGGAAATTCTTTAAAAAATTTTTTTAGCACGTAACATCTGAAAATGCATTATATATGACAAACAATGTAAATATTTTCAACAAATACCCCGACACAGCATTTTAACATTTTGAAAAAAATTATTAAAAAGGTATAACAAAACAGGAAATTTCCAAATCTTCTACGCATTTCTGGAAAATGAAGGAATTACACCACAGACCTCAATTTTTTTATGGGTCTGTCTTTTATGTTCAAAGTCTTTTTCGGCCCACCCTAATATACATTCATTTTTTTTTTTGTGTGTGTAGCTTGATATAAACAGTTCTCTTTCTTCTGAAAGCATGGTTTGCAATACATTTGCATTTGACCATAAGAAAATCTATACGGGATTTTTCGACAGACATGTTTTGAGTTGTAACGTTATAAATTATTGTCTGCTTGCAGTTGGAGTAAAAGTTGGTCACCGAATCCAAATAAATGTTCTACACCTAAGGGAAGTTCACAGACTGAAGGATTATCCCCTCCAGTTCCATTACCAAGAACGTCGAAAATTTTGCAAAACAAAGAAGATAGCAAGGTATAAAAAAGGTCATAATTTTCTCATTTAAAGTAAAATATAAAAAAGTAGCGAAATGAGGCTCAAACTGGGGAAGTTTTATAAACGATGACACCTTATCAACTAAGTCACAGTATAAGCGAATAGGCCCTGTCTGATGCCATGCAAGAACTATTGTTTAAATTATTTTAATGTATGTTTGCATAAACATGTGTTCCATTTTCACCATTTTAGTTTTTCCCTTATTTTTAAACTCAAGCGGTAAAATTAAAAATTCCCGGTTTTTGAATTACGTACATCACGTTCTAAGAGACGCACTCTACGTTTCTTAGAGCATGACATCATTGAAACCTGGTCTGTATTTTATGTGGAGTATACGCAATAAGAAAATAGTGTTTCAATTGTTTTAGAGCAAATTAGTTCTTAAATTTAAATGCTGCAATTGATAATTTCGCGCTGCAGTTGAACAAGTTGTAACACTCTTCAATTATGTTACTGAAGCAAATAGAAAAAAAAATAGAATTAGTTATGAGATAAAATAAAGTTGTTTGCTTCTCGATTGTGGTTTTTTCTCCAAGCGCTTCTTTTTCATATTATTGCAAAAACTTGAACTAGTATTTTCTGAATCAGGGGTGCCCATCCCCCCCAAGCTTAATGGCACAAATCCCCCCCCCCTAAATTTTTCACAACCCTCTTGAGCTTTTTATTTTTAATTTTACCCCTTTTTAAATTAATTTATTTTTTTAATGTTTTTTTAATATTATTTATTTTTTTTAAATATTACTTATTTATGTTTTTCAATTACAACTATTATTTTTTCATATATTATTAATTTTTTAAAAAGTTCGAATTATGCTCAGAATAGAATCGATTTTTTCTTTTCCAGACATTCCAAGCACACACACACGCACACAAAATAAATAAATAAATAATAAAAAATATAAAAAATAATTGAAATTAAAACAATAAATTAATAAATAATTTAAATAAATAAATAAATTAGTTGAAAAAATCACTCCCAAAAATCCCCCCTTGTGGGCACCCCTGTTCTGAATGATAAATTTTAAATCCCGTTCAGTGGAACCGGACCTTTGAGCCTCTAAGTACTGTCAGTTAAATTTTGACCACCCTGAATACATCCTGTACAACTATAACAAAGTTCATGATTTGTAGCGAATATTATAGCTCTAGCATTTTGGTCTGCAGGAAGATGATGAAAACAGTTTAGCAATCACTTCTGTAGAAGAAAGTGAATCCGAGTACGAACCTAACGGACCTGCAGAGCAAACGTTCAAGGTTATATTCGTTGGTGATGCGGGAGTTGGAAAATCATCGTTCGCTCTTCGAATCAGCAAAGGAGTGTTTGTCAGACATATGAGCTCCACATTGGGTAAATCATCTTTTGATTGTTGTTTTGCACTTTTTGCGGTACAAATAATAAATAGGTATTAAGTAGTAAGTTATCGTCCCTAAAACAAGACTACAGCAGAACTACATGAAATACACCGCCAGCTAGGCCATTCCATCCTGCTTTAGCCTTGAATTTGTGAGTTGAACTGCATCATTGCTGGTGTGCTATTTTTATTTTAGCTACCAGTTTGTTTGGCACTCTTAACTTCTACAATATAATTTCTGCCTCCAACCTGGGTATTTTCTAAGCCAGACCAATAAATCCTAATGTGGATGAAACTGCTGTATTTAGATGACATGTAGAAGCCTTGACTCAGCCCCCCCCCCCCCCCACGGTGGTAACTTACTACAATACTCAAGGCTTTAGCCGTCAGTTTACGAGTGGAGCAGTAGGGTGGTCACAAAAAATCAATTTTCGAATTTCTTTTGCGGCACCCCCCTAAAATATGCCAATGGGCTAGAAAATGAGATTTGCAAAGTTTTAACTTAATCGGATAATATTAACACGTGTCGCAAAGAGGGTAAAGTTAAGAAAAACAGCGATTTTTAACCAAAAATTGTAGTTTTTACTTTGTAAAACCAAAACTACTGATCCTAGAAGCTTTATTTTGGTCTCATTTTGTAGGAAATTTTATTTTCTTTAAGTCTAATCTGATTTAAAGTTTCAAAAAAAAAAAAATGATTGAATATTTTTCAGAATTTTCACAAGTCAGACTGCAACGCAAATCCTCGAAATTGCAAGTAACATGGGGACTTTTTTTTTCAACTAATCTTTTGAGGCACCCCCCTAAAATGTGCCAATAGACTAGAAAATGAGATTTGAAAAGTTTTAGCTTAATCGGATAATATTAACACTTGCCTAAGAGTGGGTAAAGTTACGAAAAACAGCGATTTTAGCCAAAAATCGTAGTTTTTCGTCTGTAAAACCAAAACTATTCATCTTAGAAACTTTGCTTTGATCTCATTTTGTAGGAAATTTCATTCTCGTTAAGTGCTATCCCATTCATTTTTGCTATCATGTCCAAAGTATTTATTTGGCATTTTTCAGGTTAAATCGTAGAGTATATGAAAAATAAGAAATTTTTATGCAAAAACCTAAAAGCATTACAATATTCAATTACATTTATTTGCTTATTGTTGGATTTACTTTGTCAATTAAAAAAGGGGTATTTTCGCGGTACTTTAGAAATAAATGAAACAAATTTCTGTGTTAAAATAGAGGAATTAATTGGTTAAGACAGAAAGCAAAGAGTTAAAATGACAATAAAAGCTTTAATGCACCTTTATATTTATACTGTTAAATTATATAACATTATTTTACTATTCTTTACATACAAATTAAGTTGCTGATGGCTTGGATGGGATACCTTTTGATAAATGAGGAAACTGTGCCTGCATTTAGCATACTGCATTAACTTGTAATAAAAGCTACCGTTGCTCTTTGTCTTTCGTCAAAGAGGAACTGAAGCCTGGAATTAATTTTACACCTCTTTCAGCTGTGTCATGGAACATCATTAAACTATTTAGTCTTTTTAGCTTTAGTATAAAATTGATTTTTACACGATTTATATTGGTATATATTGTAATCGTCTCTAGGCTGCAGCTTTTTAATTTCACAAGAAGAAAGTTTCAATTTTCGCCGAAATTGCTTATTTCTATTTTCTCATCTTCTGTACCTGCTTTGAATTGCTTTTTATCTAACACAGATCATTCAGCTGGAAATTTTTGAAAAATATTTGCTTGAGGACCAGCTGATGTATTTCCATTTTGCAACCAAAAACTTCTTTTAAAACAACTTCTAAATGCGGTGGAAACATGTTGAATACGGAAAATATTTCTGTAACAACGCAGGTTTCCTGAAAACTACCACTATTTTCAGCAGTGGTATCAAAATACATTCCAAAAATTTTTTCAACTGAGCCCCTATGCTCAACTACTGAATATACAGCACTTACTTGTACACGCCCGTGCTGTTTTTAAGGATGGGAACACCTATCATCTGCTCTTCAACACCACTAGTTATCAAAATTGCTAGCCTCTAAATTGTCTTTGTTAAATAAAAACTGGATGAGATTTCTCATCCCAATACACAACAGCTTCTTCTAAATTTAAATTCTTAAATCGATTTTTGATAAGATTAAATCTTCGTTGACGAAATTGCTGTCTACAAAAGGGTATGACGTTTCTACTGAAAATTAAATTTGACGGTCATGATTTAATGTCTCTTCTGTAGCTGCTACTATCCGTTCTACGAATCCCGATGAGAAACATCAAAGTGGTTATCAAAGGAAAATCCTTAACTCTTTGGTTTTGAATGGCATTTTTGGATCTCTCAGCATTCTTCGCAGCTTTCTCCTCTCATCATACAGTTTTTCTAGGTTTGTAACGTAGGTTTTAGATTGTTTGGTTGGTATCTTAGCTTTTTCACAAAAAATGAGAACTCCCTTTGGTTACTTGAAGCTTTTCTGAACATCAGTTTAATTTGCCGCAAGTTTTAAAGATAGAAGGTAAGATAAGAAGGTAACTTGGAACCTGTGATTTGATGAGACATGCGGCTATTAAAAATTGTCTTTCTGTCTTAAATTCAAGCTTGTTGATCTCTGGAAACCGAAGGTGGAGCCATTCTCCATTAAATCTCAAGGATTTTGTCCCAAACTAGTTGCTTGAAGACTTGCAAAGCGAACAACTATGAATACTATACTTATAAAGTGTTGTAGGGTGTCTTAATGATTTCTCGGCCCTCCCACAATAGAGATGGCGATTGCACCTTTCTATAATGGGAATCATAGTTTTCTCCCTTCCCCAGGGGGTCGAAAGCCCTAACAAGGCAGAGATTTTTAAGTTAATATTCAGCTCTGACCGCTAAGGAGGAAAGCAGCGTTTTGTAGTTGAAGGGGTTAAGAGATGAAAGGGTTAAGTGGCAAAACAGAAATTGCGAGTAATTAAAGTTCTAAGTTTTATTCTAGTAGTTATTGCAACTTTTTTGTTTTCTGGTTTTGTCATTATAGTTGTGCGAATGAAATTGGTCTATTGATATCTACTGTTTGATTTACCAAGTTTTATTTGCTCACTAGTATCTATTGCTTACCATTGTAGAGAGTGTTTATTTTTTAAAATGTAACTTAGTCCCTTCATCCTCCAAGCCCTTCATTTATGGCTTGTATTGCTCATTTCATAAGCATTACTCGCAGTTATTTATTTATCTATGAGTTTCAAACACATAAATTTATTATATATTCGTAATAATATTGCTGTTTTTTCTCTGAAAAGTCAACGTTATCCGTAGATTTCATCAAAATTACTAAAAGAACTTATTAATTTACATTTTTATGACCTGCAGCCATAAATAAGACTTGAAAAATTCTGAAAAATATTCAATCATTTTTTTCGAGACTTTAAATGAAATTAGACTTAAATAAAATAAAATTTCCTACAAAATGAGATCAAAATAAAGCTTCTAAGATGAATAGTTTTGGTTTTACAGAGGAAAAACTACGATTTTTGGCTAAAAATCGCTGTTTTTCGTAACTTTACCCGCTTTGAGGCACGTGTTAATATTATCCGATTAAGCTAAAACTTTTCAAATCTTATTTTCTAGTGTATTGGCGCATTTTAGGGGGGTACCTCAAAAGATTAGTTGAAAAAAAAAATTCCCCATGTTACTTGCAATTTCGAGGATTTGCGTTGCAGCCTGCCTTGTGAAAATTTTGAAAAATATTTAATCATTTTTATCGAAACTTTAAATAAGATTAGACTTAAAGAAAATAAAATTTCCTACAAAATGAGACCAAAATAAAGCTTCTAGGATCAGTATGTTTTGGTTTTACAAAGTAAAAACTGCAATTTTTGGCTAAAAATCGCTGTTTATCTTAACTTTACCCTCTTTGCGGCACGTGTTAATATTATCCGATTAAGCTAAAACTTTGCAAATCTCATTTTCTAGCTCATTGGCACATTTTAGGGGGGTGCCGCAAAAGATTAGGCAAAAAAATTTTTCCCCCCCATGTTACTTGTGACCACCCTAGTGGAGCAGTACCATTGATGTTGTTGTTCGCTGATGGATGTTGTTCGCTGGTTCGATGTTGTTGTTCGCTGGTTTAATTAATTTTTGCTTTAGCTACCAGTTTGTTTCTATAAGAGGATTTCGGCCTCCATCTCGGTTATTGTCTAACCCAGACTGATGTTACCTAATGGGGATGAAAGTGCAGTATCTGGATGATATGGCTCAGCTGGTGGTTAATTTTGTGTAATAAATTAGTTTGCGACGCAAGTAAAATAATTTTATGTCTTGAAAACACAATCAAGTTACTTTTGTCTATGGTTGTGATTTCATGTTTGGAACTCTTTCAACCAGGTGTCGATTTCCTGATGAGAACTATTCGAGTAGACGGCCGAAATGTTGCAGTTCAACTATGGGATACAGCCGGGCAAGAAAGGTAACAGATTTTTTTTCCTTTTTGTTACAATCCGTGATGTTTTACTCAAGTGTATTTAATAATTATGAATATTTGTGCACGTCTTTGGACCAACATTTCATCACAGTTTCGAAATAAAGAGTGCTTTTGCAAAGATCGAGGAGTGACATAGTTAAACGTTCAAAAAAAGTTGGCGAGTTTTCTCAATTGGATATTCATGGCAAAAAATAGCCCAAAATCTTAGCACCTCATCTGGGTATAGAATTTATTACTATGAGTTAAAGCTCTGATAAAATATTTCTTGTGTTAAATACTTTAAATGTTATAAAAAAAAAAAAAAAACAGCAAAACATGTACTTTATAAAATTTCATTCCCCCAGAACGCCGAAAACAATTAACCCAGCGTTCCCGCTGAAATTTTGCATTACATACAAATTATGATGAATGATTATAAGTTATGCCACGAATTAATTTTTATTAACTAATTTTATTCGTATGTTTATTTATTTATTTGGTTTAATTAATTTTTTCCAACAGCATTATTATCTACGGTTGATTCTAAGTTTTATTTTTCGCTTACGTTCTTATTTAAAAATTTTAAAATGGTACTTGAAACACAGTGCTATTGAAAGAGAACTTTCACACTTCTATTATTAATGTTAATACTGTTATAATTTTCATTATCATCATCATCAATAAAATACGTAGTACCTGGCGACCGAGCCACGCTCGGTTAAAAAAAAAAAAAAAAGAGGTTTGTAAAATCGTGTTTTTTTCTAAAGTTCGAAGTACTTATTTAGATAAACAGGAAAAGCATTTTTAAACCCTTGATTGCAATTACGAATTTTTAACAGCCGTAATTTATTTAAAAAAACACAAGCTTATTTGGACAAGACATCATCATCACAACTTTATTTAAACAATGCGCACCGTAAAATTACACACCACAATAGCTTTATTTTGATCAATCTCTTTAACATTTCAAAAACAATAACAATTCTAACGTTGCCAAAACTCATTTGCAAAATACCATTAAAATTTAAATTAACACTGATATGATTAAATATGAAACATATTGTTAAAATGAAACGTGGTTGCTATGAAACAGTAACAATTTTAGTAATCATAAAGAAAAGGCGAAAGAAAGCTTTTCAAACTGTTAATGAAGGCACAAAAAACGGGGTTTGTTTTTTGTGAAAACTCGCGTTTTAACAGGAAAAACGCCGCTGTAGATGAACTCAAAAACCAAAACTTTATCTAAATACAAAATTTTATCAAAATCGTTAGAGCTGTTTTCGAGATCCGAAATATATACAGGAATTACTCGTTTAAAGATATTGTTAAAATGAAACGTGGTTGCTATGAAACAGTAACAGTAAGAGTAATCATAAAGAGAATGGTGAAAGAAAGCTTCTCAAACTTTAATCACAAGAAACGGGGTTTTTTGTGGAAACTCGCGTTTTCACCGAAAAAAAGCCGATGTAGATGAACTCAAGAACCAAAACTTTATCTAACTATAAAATTTTATCAAAATCGTTAGAGCCGTTTTCGAGATCCGAAATATATACAAGAATTGCTCGTTTAAAAATACAAGATTAATATTGTTCACATCACCATCATTATTATTATCATTATCAGCATTAGCAGCATTAATATTTATCACTTTTTAGCCAGTATTACCATCATTACTCATATCAGAATTATATTGATGTTATTGTAATTATTGTCGTCATCATTAGTGTTATTATTATTGAAATGAGTGAGAAAGTCGTATTTCGCTCATTTTCTTTGCAGATTTAGGAGCATTACGAAATCCTATTTCCGTAAGGCGGATGGTGTCATGCTCTTATATGACTGCACATGTGAGCACAGCTTCCTGAATGTACGTAACTGGGTGGAAGATATTGATGTAAGTACTGACATTCATTTTTAACCCTTTAAGCGGTCAATTATTCTACCAGAAATGCTTCCAAAAAAGGCATATTTTTTTATTGCATATAGTTAAGTACCATACTTAACAGAATAAGAATATAAAGAATTTTTAAATTTTTTTTTTTCGTTTTCAATGCTTTTACAATATTTTTTATTTTACAATTTTGGTCACAAAATCCCGAAATATTTGCTTTTTTTAAGTACATTCTGCATGCAGTAATGAATGGTTTACAAATTTTGCAAAAATTTCTCTCACACTTAATGTGAATTTTGAGGTTTACAATTTTCCGAACAGTTCGGGAAAACCAGAAAAGGAAATCTGAAAATATCGATGCCCGTACGCCGTACGGGCAAACCAGATGAGGCCAATTTCGGGTAGCACGTACACCGTACGGGCAAACCGCTTAAAGGGTTAAAAACCTTATTTCAAAAATTTTACTTGAATTCTCAAAAACCCTTCACATAACCTTTTATGTTAATACATATTGCGAATCTTAGTATGGCAATACTAGGATCAGCAATATAAATAGTTTAACATTCAAAGTTCGGCAACTTCGCCGTTTAATTTTCATGCATTGCCAACTTTCTACAAGAACAGAATATGATCTGTTCATAAAATGGTTCATGTTGAGCAAGAAATTTTAGATTTCTTGTATTCGTTAGTATCAGCTTATCGCTGATACTAACGAAAAATTCTGCTGAGGGAACAATTGTTTTCATTGTTTAATTCTGTACCTCAGAATCAGACTAACGTAAGTCCATTTTCGCAACTTTTCAGCAGAGGGTTAAAACAACTGTCGAATACATACAAAAGATGGAACTCGTGCTCTTTTAATGCTGCTAAATAATTATGAAGGAATTTGTTTTATAGAATAACGTACTCATGGGTCGATGCGGAATAAGATTCTACATACAAGGAAGCAATAAAGGGAATATCGCCATTTTTGGACTTAGTCGTTCTGGTTCTGAGCTACAGAATTATATTCACCGCAAGGACGCAACTTCAGCACTCAAAGACCTCCACTTTAAGGAACCCTTACCAACTTTTATGTGCTGTGGGAATAGAATAACATCATATTATTTGAGACCTGAAAAATATGCAGCGCATATTTTTCTGTTTTAACTTTGTAAATAAGAACAAAATCCTGAAAAAAGTTATTTATGTACAATTTTACAGTTTTTACCTGCTGCATCAAAAGTATTTAAGATTTTTGCAATTTTCTGAGTTGAAAATGCTTCAAGATATGAGTTTTTTTTTTTTGAAAAGTGCCACTTAATCTCGTGCAAAAAAGAGGGGGGGGGGGCGGAATGCCTTATCCAATACGTTTTTTTTTTTTAATTCGTACATATCAGCCATAAGATCGAATCGCGTGAGACATATTTAATGCTTAATTAAGATTAGAGCTCGGTTTTATTACGATGAAACGCTCTGAACTGATATTAGCGTTTCGTCTTGTAGGTTTCGTGCTTCTACAACTTGATGGCAGAAAATCCGTCTTCTGGAAGGGTAACCATAAACCTATCTACTTGGTTCTAACTCCCTTAATTGAAATGCCTAATTGCACGTTTTGCTCTTTTAACATCGCACTTGGTGGAGGAACAGTCAAGCCCCGATATTACGTCGTCGTCGTTGTTGTCTTGTGCCAGCAGGGCTGGCAACTTGGGGTGCGCTGCTGCACTTTTCCAACTGTGCCGTGTTTTGGTGTGAAGTCCGACTTCCATAGCCATAGGTATCCATTAACAAGTTAGCAATTTAAGAGTACAATGGAAACGATTTCTATTAGTCTACGAAGAGACCTACAGAAACACTCTATCCCTTATTAAATTTCTTTTTAAAAACATACAACTTCTCTTTCCCGCTCTATCATAGGGCTTGGACGTTTATTTCCATCTTGCTCCCATTGATATTCCTGTATTATAGTATCCCTTTTGATCTTTGTCAATTTTTATGTAATCAAGGATATTCCGAACATATGTAACCAAGATCATGTGTGATCACTTTATGCATTTATTATTGGTGTAGGGGTTTTAAGGAGCGCCTAACCAGCAAGCCTTTTCTCACCGGCAGGGGTGGAGAGAGTCGCTAAAAGCGAGAAGGCCATAGGCCTCGGGGTGAGGCCCAGCCTAGCGGCCAGCCACTGTTTGGGCAATGGGCATGGGCACGTTCTCATGTGGGAGATTGCCATTCCTAGTAAAGTTACTCCTCCGCGAAGTGATGTGCATGGTGTCCGAATATTATAGTCACTGGTTGCTACGTCGTAAAAAATAACTGATGAGAATGTAAGAGGCCACTTAGAACAAAGCTAGCAAGTTGGCTGACTTCTAAAATTTTATAATAGCTTATGAACTGAAATGGTCTAACATCAATCAAGCAAGGCATGGGAAGCTTGGCCACCAGGTTCCTTCAACGCGATTTCAGTACATACTTGTGATACATCGCGCGTACACGTTTGGAACTAAAATATTTGAAAAGTCAATTTCCATTGTATAGAAGCTGTAGTTTTTACTATCAGTTTGTTGACACTCGCAGTTTCAATCCAAGCACATCTGCCTCTAGTGCAGGTATTGACTATGTAAGACTGTTGAGTTCATGATAAGAGCGAAACAGTAGTCTCTGGATGTCATGACCAGCGTCGGGGGGTGTATTGCATGCAGTACTTGATAATGTACTTTTCTAAGATTTTTAACCGATCAAGTTCGCAATGAATGGGAGAGAATCATTTCGAGCACAATAAGTACTACGAGAAAAAAACGCTATATCTGGGTTTGACTGTGATACTTGGCATTGTGTTGGGAATTTCCTTTTCTTTTTCACTAAATCTACATTCTGGAATCTTTAAACTTTAGACTAAAAAATTTGTTTTTGATGCACATGAAACCTGATCTCTCTTTAAAAATTTCAATGCAAATAATGTCATAAATTGGAGACCACTTGGCAATATATCGCCAAGCTTTTGGTACCCATGTCTATGATGCCGACTTGGTAATGTATCGTCAAATTTGAATGCAAAAATGGTGTTTCGAATCTGGGTAGGCGATATACACTGCTCGACATTGAAAATGCAACACCGAGAAGAAGTGGTCAGAAATTAATGAAATTTGGTAAGAAGACAGAGACAGCATGGAACAATAAGTGATATTTATTTCAAAATAAATAAGCAAAATTTAGAGCGAGGACGGCGTCTGCTCAGTAAGAAGTAGGACCACCGCGGACAGCGATGCACGAAGAAACACGTCTAGGCATGGAGTCAATAAGCCTGCGGATGGTGTCCTGAGGGATGGCACTCCATTCCCTTTCAACCATTTGCCACAGTTCGTCCTCTGAACGAGGCCGTGACAGGTTCTGCAAACGGCGTCCAATCACGTCCCACACATGTTCGATTGGTGACAAGTCAGGAGAGTATGGTGGTCAGAAAAGCATCTGTACACCTCGTAGAGCATGTTGGCTGATTCGAGCACTGTGAGGCCGGGCGTTATCCTGTTGAAAAATTGCATTTGGCAGACCCTGAAGGTAGGGGATTGCCACCGGCCGCAGTACATTATCTACATATCGTTGGGCCGTCATAGTGCCCCGAATACGAACTAGAGGTGATACGGAATTGTATGCAATAGCGCCCCAAACCATTATGCCACGTTGTCGCGCTGTGGGGCGTTCCACAGTTACTGCCGGATTCGATCTTTCTCCACGTCGACGCCACACACGTATGCGATGACTATCGCTGGACAAACAGAAGCGGGATTCATCTGAGAACACTACGGTTTGCCATTCTGCCATCCACGTCGCTCTGGTCCGGCACCATTCCAAACGTTGGAGTCTGTGCTGTGAGGTCAATGGCAGTCTTCTTAGCGGGTGCCGTGATTTAAGGCCACGTGCAACCAGTCGACGGGAAATGGTTCTGGTCGACACAGGAACGTCCAGGGTACCTTGCACGTGCTGTAGAATCGACGTACAAGTGACTTGCGGGTCCGCCACAGCTTGTCGGTGAATCCGTCGATCCAAGCGGTCTGACGTCACTCTGGCTGCACCTGCACCCCTCAATGTGGCTACATTTCCTCTTTCCAACCATCTCCGACACAGCCGATGCACAGTGCTTGCATCCATGTGGGTATCAGCTGCAATTTGACGTATGGACCAACCTCCCCTTCTCAGTCCGATCACCATACCCCTTGTAAAGTCGTCTATATGCTGGAAGTATCTTCGTTGAGGACGGCGCGGCATTTCCTCCTATCACACGTATCCTTCGAGACAAAAACCAAATTTCTCCGATAATTAGTCTGGCAGAAAAACCAACATGAACATAGCCCACTTTTCAACTTCATTCTCTTATATCTTACTTCATGTGCGTCGGAGAGCTGCGCATTTCATATCATTTGCATAACTCAGTGACGTGCGTCTACGGTAAAATTTGCATGAATTTCTGACCACTCCTTCTTGGTGTTGCATTTTCAATGTCGAGCAGTGTATATTCAACGAGATACCCATTGAACTGACGTTAAAGCAGTAGATACTTTGAAAATGAATAACCAAAAGACACTTCTGTGTGTTTGTGAAAAAATAAATAAGAAACTAAGATATTTTTCTCTCTCTAAGATACTATTGTATTTTATTATTTTTTTTTCTTCAGACACGTTTTATATAGTAGTTCTTGCTCAATTTTTGATTGTAGAAGCAACAATAACATTTTCCCACATTTTTGAAAGTGCCATTCTCTCTGTTTACCATGCTTTTATAGGTGCAGGAATGTCCAAAAAGTTATTCATTTATATATTAAGAAATATTACTTCAACCGCGTTGAAAAATGACTACACGTGCTCATTTTTTCGAGTTATCAAAAAGCATTGGCAAATTAATAGTCTACACAAAGAAGCAGAACTGCGACATCGATGAGAAAACATCGATTGTACAGTCATAGGAAAAAAAAAAAAAAACGAAACACTCTGAATTATTCGGCTGCTATACTTGCGAAGAACAAAAAAAAAGTGTCTTCTGACATGGATTCAAGTCTTCTATAAAACTATGTGAGTAAAATTTGATAAGGGGCTATATACAAAATGAAATGAACTCAAAGTCTGAATTTTCAAATAGGAACCCCTACATTTGGTTACATAATTAGGTACGAAGGGCCAAAAGTATGCTGGGTACCAAGCGGTATCACTTTAGGACCAGCAGAACAAAAATTATGACCGACCAAAGACTTAGGGACCACCACCACATTTAAAATTCTGCTTTCAAGGTCGAAATTTACAAAGAGTAGACAATTCATATTTCTTCGATTAAATTACCTTACGCTACTCGCAATAATACGTTTGCTTTTCGTAATTAATTAAAAATTTTTGGGTTTTTTTAAAGTTATAATATTTTTTGAAATTTGGAAGATAAAACCCTACTGTGTGAGTTCAAGGGAAAAACGCAACATTCTATCTTTTTGATTAAACAAAGATAGATGCATACTTTTAGCTACGCACTAACCCATGCCGCACAGACCTTCTGGAGAGAGGTTACAACTTAAAAGGAACCTCTTGTATTTATATAAACTACTGAATTAGGATTGGAAAAATGTTAAAAGCGTTTCGCAGAATTTAAAAAAATGTCTAATCGTTACAGATTCTTCCGAATAACCTTCTGAGATACCACAGTTTTCTACGAAAATCAAGTGTCCACATAAAAAGTTTTTTGAATTGCTACATGTTGCATGAAAGCAAACTTCTTACTAATGGACAAAAAATTGCATTGTCTACCAGTTTTTAAATATACTCAGCAGTTTTATTAACCGTTTTGCTTTCAACATACTCTAACTGTTGAAAACTAAATACTATATAAAAATGCTGAGCATGTTGCGACTGTTCCTTTTTATTTTTGCATAGAAATTTCCTGCTATTGCTTCAGTTTGCACAGTTGTATATGGTCCCTGAAAATGGTTCTTTTAGCATATCTCGAAAACTACTTGATATTTTGAGCTCCCATTTTGGGTTCTCCTTTGAAACCCCTTCTAGATTGTTTCTCCATCAAAATATTATATGGTTCCAGATCATCATTTTTTTTCAAATATTAAGTTCATAATTCATAAAAAATTCAAATTTTTATCTGAGTTGAAGTCAATGACGTTTTTTTTTGTTGGGTTGGTTCATACTTTGATATAAAAAAACCAAACTTTGCCGTACCTATCGTGGTTTAGGTATTATATGCCCAAGTATCAAAAATATACTTAAAATTACGGGACGGCTTTTTCTCAGTTCAATTGTGAAGCAACGGCTGGAGCAAATTTAAAACGATTTGGTATACAAAGTTGAATGATGTTGTTGATCACAAATATGCGATAAAAAAGGTTTTCATAGAAAATTTTAAAGTTTATGCCAATTTTTATATGAAGACGACCCCTTAAAAACATTTTACCAATAGAAATTTGTAGAGCACATTTTTCCTGAAAAAAACACATATTACACGTGTCTCTAGTGTTAATAGTCTTCGAATACGAGCGAGTGCTTCGGTTTTTTTTCTATGACTGTACAAAATCAAAGCATCGATTGTATCGATACATCAAGTCAAACACATCGATGTTCTGAAACATCGTACTTTTCAATGTATGTTACTGCATAAAAGACTTAAAAATTTTTAATCGTGGAACTAAATTCACGATAATAACTTTATAAATTAAGATAAGTTTTGAACTGTCAAGGGTATGCTAAAAATAATGATAATTAATTTTTAATATTCCAAGTTAGATACTATTAATAGCATTATTTAAAGAGATAAATAACTAAAATATTTAAAGTACAAAAAACTGAAACATTGATACCAATTAACTGGAATAATTGCGTAACATCTTTTAAATTTTCACATGAATAATTCAAATACTGAATGTAAATGATTTAATAATTAACACAAATCCACTGAAGGAATTTGTAAAATATTTCAAAGCTGACAACATTTAATGTACATATTTACTTTTATAGAAAACTAACAGCAGAAAGCTCTTTCCAACGGGATAGAATTCACGTAGGCGGGGTTTTGAAATTTTTAAAAAATTCAAAAAGCTCAAAATTCAATTTTTTTTCAAAATGTCCATTTTCTTTCAATTTTGAAAATATAGAGTAATAGAGATAAGACTTTAAGCATACAAATTGATAAAATTTTTAACACATTTAAATATGAGTATTTTTCAACAAAGATTGCGATTAACAATGAATTATCAATTTAAGTCTCACTTATTTCATTTTAGCATGAAGTTAAACATAATGCAATACCGGGCAATGCAGGATAATAAGCTAGTCTATATATATATATATAAATGGATGTATGTTTGTTTTTTACACAAATCCAGTTTTCGTCGGATTTTCATCAAACTTGGCACAGAGGTTCTTTGACTACACTAGAATTCACATAGGCGGGGTTTTGAAAGTTTAAAAAATCCAAAAAGCTCAAACTAAAAATTTTTGGCCATTTTCTTTCAATTTTGAATATAAAGATTCACCTATTTCATTTAAGTATTCAAATAACTTTTTTAGAGCTATGTTGTATTAATAAGCACCCGGGCAACGCCGGGAATAAGCTAGTGTAAACATATTCACATTTGCAAAGTGTATTTTTGGTTAAACTATAAAACATTGATGTCGAATAAACATTGACCCTCTTGCATCGATGGTAAAAACATCGACGTCAATGTCGCACTACTACAAGGAGTTTACATCAGGTTTTTTTTTTTTTAAATTTTTCTCATGATTGCTGTAGGTTTTTTTTATCAGAAATACTTTTACTTTTCTTCTAGAAAGCTGCATTACAAAGAATACCCTTGATGATCGTCGCCAACAAAACAGAGCTAAGAGAAGTGGCAATTAAATCAGGGGCCACGTGCATCACCACAGAGCAAGGAGAAAAATTGGCGAAAGTAAGAAAAAAAATCAAGCAGTACTTTTTATGCCACTTCCACTTTTTTGAACATTTAAAATTTAAGAGTTAAAATAGGTGTTTGATGTTGTATGTGCGAAAACTGAGTAATTTAATTCGTTTGGTAAATTAAAGACGAAAAAGTAGAATAACGGAACTGTTTAAGTTATTGAATAGTCACGAAGTTGTAAAAATGAAACAACATGTTAATTCGTAAAAATTGCAAAAGATAATATTTTCGCATATTGCATACAGTTCTACCTTGATAATTCTATTATTTAGCTCTTATTTAGAAACAAAATCTGCTTCTTTTTTTCAGGATTGTGATACAACGTTCATGGAAGCGAGTGCTAAAGATGGTTCTAATGTGTTGCGAGCACTAGCTAATCTCATTAGGTAAGGAAATCCTTTAAATTTCAATGCTGCAGTTGACTTCGGTTAGTGAATTAGAAGGACGAATTATCCATGATGTGTCATTAAAATGATGATCTTCATTGTTGAAAAGAAAGTTTTCGCAAAAATGCAGACATGTGTATTGTGACTACAAGTAAGAGAGAGTCCTTTTTCAATGTAAAAAAAGTTACGGATATAAAAACATTCAACAAAAGTCGTATGTTTACAAATTTGTGCTTTTTTAAGTTGAAGATTTTTTTTTTTTTAATTTTTTTAAAGCCTTGAAATTTCAGCGTGAACTAGAATAAACCATCCCTCACAACTCTACAATAGAAACTGGAAATTGTTTTCTACTATGTTAACTTCTAATAGAGTACACAATGGAACAAGTTCATGTTCTTTCTAATAGGGTGGGTAACATTATGGTTCGAAAACACTGGTATGTCGGTTTACCATATCTGTCAGTTTTGGTGCCTTTTCTCTACATTTTGTCAAAAATATACAGGGTGTCCACTCCAATCGTGGACCAATAGCTAATTTCTAAACCGTTAGAGATAAGCGTCTAGTTTATTTAGGAAAAAATCTCAAAATTATAAAAGGAATTTTGGGTCTATTCAATGTTTTTCAAAAAATCAAATTTTGAAAGAGTTACGAAATTTAAATTTTTATACAGCCCCCCAGTCCTATCAATCATATTTAGTAAAACATTTTTGACACTGTAACGTTTAAAACTAAAAAAAAATCACTCTTTTACGACAAAAATTGACCGAGTTATGACGTTTTGAAAAATCAAGATTTTGCATTGTTTCATGACGTCATCGAGAGATCGCTTAAGGGACCGTATGCGAAATCCTTCAAAATCTTGATTTTTCAAAACGTCATAACTCGGTCAATTTTTGTCGTAGAAGAGTGATTTATTTTTAGTTTTAAACGTTACAGTGTCAAGAATGTTTTACTAAATATGATTGATAAGACTGGGGGGCTGTATAAAAATTTAAATTTCGTAACTCTTTCAAAATTTGATTTTTTGAAAAACATTGAATAGACCCAAAATTCCTTTCATAATTTGGAGATTTTTTCCTAAATAAACTATATGCTTATCTCTAACGGTTTAGAAATTAGCTATTGGTCCACGATTGGAGTGGACACCCTGTATAGCCATGCTATTGTAATTTATGTTTCGTCTCTTTCATTTTTGATCAGAGATTTTTCCCTCATTGTAATTCACATTTTGAAATTAACAAGAATATTAATCACGGTTGTCCAGTACATAATATGCAACATTTTTTTCTTTATCTCTACCAATAATAGAGCTGTCTGTTACGCGCGTAGCGCCAAAACCGTTCGGTCGATTTTCATAAAATTTGGCACGAAATTAGTTTGTAGCATGGATATGTGCACTACGAAGCGTTTTTTCGAAAGTTCTATTGCGTTCTTTTTTTATTCTAATTCTTGGCTCATTTTTCATACAAATTCTATGAAATGGAAAAAAAATATTTCATACACATTTTCAAGTCTTATGTCATTCGAAAGCTTAAAATTTTCTGCAAAAATTATATCAATTCGAAGTCGCTACGAGCATTGGAAGAGCTGTAATAATTGTTTTTAGAATCCCGGAAATTCAAGGCTTACCTTGAGCAAAGCAAGCCAAACGATTTTAAATGATTAAGCTCGAGAATAAAAGTTGAAAATAAAGATGAAATTAATTATTTTATCAACGGAAATGAACTTTTCATGTTGTTACCATGGTTACCTTTTATTTGTTTCGTTCTTTTTCTCTTAATAATTTTTAAAATGTATTTGTTTTTGTAGCAATCCAAACTCCAAGCCTTATTAAAATGAATTAAATAAAATATTTTAACTATTGAAAAAAATCGTCTGCTTCTTTTTTCTCAGTTTTTAAGGAATTGAAACTCGGTAATTTATAAAAATATCGTATAAATTGCGGTATTGCTACGTTCTTTCTAAAATGTTTCATTTCGGAAAATGTATTTTGTTTTTAAAGCTAAGGAAGAAAACTTCCTTCTTCTTTTAAACTTTGGTAAGATTTCTGTTGGTTACTGTAAAGCAACGAAACTGTTCTTATTTTCTCTTTCGTCTTATTTTTATATCATAGTTTTAAGGAATTATAGTTGAATTATAACTTAAATTGAGTATTCTTTCTGCGATATCAATTTATTACCAAATGACCTATTATTTTTATACCACGGGCAAAGCTGCGCCGGTACCGCTAGTCTTTAATAAACATGCAAAAATCGTACATTTGCTTATCTGCCTATCACTAATTGCCTACTGATAACTGAAGCACATAAATTATAAAATAAGCGCTTTTTAATAAATTTGTTTACATCTCATGTGAACATTTTTTCAGGTCGATGTCAACCTATCAAGATCTCCAGATGTCCGCTTCTACAATGCACCTCTGCGACCTCAAAGACAAAAAGTCAAAAGGCTGCTGTGGAAAATGAAATCAGGACACATATGTGGTGACAATTGCAACAAGCACCATCCGCATTCAATGCAATCCATTGGCAACATCACACGCTGTTATTGCTACGTAGTATTAAACCACTCTTCCCTCACGTACTTCGTGCATTTATGAGCGTCTAACGTGTTCAAATTACCTATTAACAGTGATTAAAGCATTGCTACATAATTCATGTTGTTGTTTCTGAAACCGTTCGGGAACCCGAGCTCGAGTCGACACCTCTACCCGATTTAAGATGGAATAAGTACGTCTTCCGTTTTTTCGAGCAAGACTGTTTCATGAATCCTCTAATGCAAATTCATACTAAGCCCTTTTTGAAAGAAGATAAGTAACTCCTGAAAGAGTATTTGCTTACCCGTGATTACTGTGCCACCCTATTCTGTGAATAATTGGTACTAGGAAAAGGGATATCACGTTCTTTTTGACTGATGTTGATAGCAGTAAGAATAGCATGCCGAAATGAAAAGAACGATGCTTGAAGTAAATGATGAAAAATAATAACAAACAACTAACAGGCACTAACCCGAAAAAGAAACCGAAATATGTGCAACTTTCTGTCAGATTGTCATTGATGGAATAACAATAGCTTGATCAACCGAAAAGAAAGTTGCCTGAAGTAATGACTGGAAAAAAAAGTGAAACCAGGACAGAAGGTCCAAAACCAAAAGGTCCACGTAAAGAAGATCCACGTCCAAAATGTCCGAGGGATAGAAGATCCGCGAGACAGAAGATCCGCCAGACAGAAGTCCAATGGTCATAATATCCAAGGAGCATAAGGTTCGACAGATAAAAGGTCCACGATCAGATGGTCCACACATTTTTGGACAGCGATGGCATAAGGTCCGGATTTGAAGTTTATTTCTGAAACTTCTTGGACTAATTTAAATATTAGCCATAGAACAGAAGGTTATGCTGAAATATTCAGACCTTATGTTCCTTGGATCTTATAGCCACTGGACCTTATGTCTGGCGGACCTTCTGTCTCTCGGATCTTCTATCCCTCGGACATTTTGGACGTGGATCTTCTGTTCGTGGACCTTTCGGTTTTGGACCTTATAGCCTGATCCCGAAAAAAAAATAATAATCAGTACAGTAACCTAAAAAACATAATGTTCTACAAGGAAACAAAAGAAAAAGATTCTTAAACAACAAAACGTGCTCTGAGATTACTGTTGATATCAGTAACAATAGCTTGTTCAAATGCAAAGTATGTTTCCTGATGTAGCTGAAGAAAAGGATTAATTGGCACAGAGAAAAATTATGTGCTACTTTACTCCATAAATGCGGTGGCAGCACGCCTCCACTGTTATGGAGTAACTTAACAGATATATCTGGTGTAAAGTAACACATCACTTGTGGGAGGTTACACCATGGTAGCATATTGTTTCACCAGTTTGTGTGTGCAAGGTCACACCAGAATTATATGTCAAAACAAATTATAAGACAAAAGAGCATTCATCAGGCTGAAAGATTATTATCAATTATTCGTTTATTTAATGTTTGTCATGTTCATGCTTTCCCACTATCAACCAACTTCTCACAAATTCGCAAGTTATTTTAATTACACGTGATAGGATCGAATCCCGAACTTACTTTCAAAACAAGTTTGTTTTGCCACTTGGCCGTTCAGACGCATCTTGGTCTCGTTCATAAAACTTTGAGAGCTCTGAATTGATGTTTGTCTTAACGCATGGGCTTTGAATTACACCCCAGTAATTTTAACGCTTGGTAAAACTTTACACAGGCTGCAGGAAACTTTAAAATAGCAATTAGAGTTTTTTTTTATCGGAACAGGTTACTTCAGAAATTGTGTAAAGTTACACCTATTAACAATGGTAACCTTACACAAATTTCTTTAGTGTAGTAAAAACATTAACGAACCTTGCGCAACTTATTAATGACCTGCTGAACTAAGTACGGAATGCATAACAATAACTAATAAACCCGGTGTTAAACAAACAATTTGTTTAAATGGACGAATTGTTTCACAAACTGTTACAAGCAACTAATGTTTTCAGAAATGAAATGACTAATGTTCCAAAATTAATAATGTAACTTTAAATGTAACTTTAAATATCACTTTATATATTCAAATGTTAGTTTACTCGAATGGTTCCCAACCTTGGGGCGATTTGGCTCCTCAAAGAGGCGGTAAGTTCTTGAGGGACGATAAGGCGCGATGGGTATTTAGAAGAAAAAAACAGTAGTGATAAAAGTGTAGGTAAAATCGAAATCGTAAACATGTACAAAACGGAGAGAGAGTTCAGGACAGTTAATCACAAGTTAAAAAAAACAAGTTAAAGTTAAGAGCCTCCTTCTTGCACCTCGGATGAACATTAGAAAGGATTTTATCACTCATTGTCAATTTTATGAATTTTCAGATTTTCAATTTAATTTTCTTCAAATTTTAAGTTTCAGTGATTTTAATTCCCCCAGATTCCAGTGTAGAAAAGAAAATAATTTCTTGAAAAATGTACTTTTTTAAAAAAGAACGTCGATGATCTTAATTAAATGTTACTCTTCAAATGCTTATCAATTCACTTTGTAAAAGAAAAATAATTAAAGGTATTTTATTCATTTACTAGCGATACCCGAACGGCTTTGCCCGTGGTATAAAATTAAAAGTTCATTTGTAAAATAATTGATATAGCAGAAAAAATGCTCTATTTTAGTTGTAATTCAAATATAATTCCTTCAAAGTATGATATAAAGATCTGATATGGACCACACACCACTTAATTTTACGTGTAAATTTCTCAGTAGATGCCTTAAGTGCTAAAATAGTGCTTGGAGTGAGCAAGATAACAATTCAAACATTTGTATCCCTAGTTTGCTACGAAACAATGCAAAAAAATGTTTTACAATGATTAATCTCCTAAATATCGTCGATTTTAACATCATTCAGTGGATTTTTCGCAAAATATCGCCAACAGCGCCAAATTGAACCTAAATAATAAAAAAAAAAATTTCTTCGCCAAATTGGCGTCAAACACTTGGCGATCAAAAGCTTGGCGATATATCGCCAAGTGGTCGCGCCAATTCATATCACTTTTGTTAACCAATTCATATCCCCTTGCATTGAAAACACTGATTTACCCGATAAATGAGGTAAAGCACCCCTTTGGAACATTCGAATGCAACCCCAAGAGAGATGCACAAAAATAAGCCAAAAGAGAAAATAAGAACAATTTTGTTGATAACAGAAACCAACAGAAATCTTACCAAAGTTTAAAAGAAGAAGAAAGTTTTCTTTCCTAGCTTAAAAAACAAAACAATACATTTTCCGAAATGAAACACTTTAAAAAGAACGATGCAATATCGCAATTGATACGATATTTGGTTAATCTGTGCTTTAGGTACCCTTTTCTCGCTAAATGGGCGATAGGCGCGCCAAGCGTGGTAACCCTGGCTATTTTGCGTAGTTGACTTTTTGAAACGCCAAGTAGGGTCCCAAAGTAAAGCATCTTCACCGGGAAAAAGACAGGGTTGCCAGAGAATTGGAACAAAAAAATACTACGCCTCCTCTAAAAAAATATTACAAAATACTACTGTTTCCAAACGTTACCAAAATCAATGTTGCTGAAATGCGAAATCTATGAAAATGCAAAAAAAAAAAAAAAATCCGCCAAATCTTTTAATTAAGTCATTAGTATATTGGAAACAGGGTTGCCAGAAAAATACTCTGCTCCTTATTTGGGCCGAAAAAATACTACCGTAGAATCAAAAATACTACGTCTGGCACCGCTGGGAAAAGAACGAAACAAAAATAAGTATGAACACGTAACCATAGTAACATGAAAAGTTGATTTCCGTTGATAAAATAATTCATTTTATCTCTCTTTTCAAACAAATTTTATTCGAGAGCTCAACCATTTCAGAATCGTTTGGCTTGCTTTACTGAAGGTAAGCCTTGAATTCCGGGATTCTAAAAACAATTGTTACAGTTATCCTGATGATCGTAGAAACTTCGAAAAAACTTCATTTTGTGCAGAAAATTTCAAGCTTTCGAATGACATAAGACTTGAAAATGTGTACGAAATATTTATTCCCTATTTTATCGAATTTCCGCTAAGAATTCGAATAGAAAAGGAACGAAATGGAATTTTCGAAAAATCGCTTCGAGGTGCAAAACTACATGCTACAAACTAATTTTGTGCCAAGTGGCATGAAAATCGACCGAACGGTTTTGGCGCTATGCTCGTAACAGACAGAAGGACAGACAGACCCACCTTCAGCTTTATTATAAGTAGAGAAGAAGAGATAGAGAAGAGAAGAGAAGAGATTAATATTTTTAGTTTAAAAGTGATTGGTTATAATTGCTTTATTGTGTACATTTTACTTCAAATAAAAGTTGGGTACTTATATTTTTTGATAATATCGATATTCATTTGCTCCCACTTATAGTTTTATAGAGGAAGGAGGGGGGATAGGTGTCAGTCAGCGGCTTGAAGGGGCGATTAGTTCAAAAAAGTTGGGAAACACTGGTTTACACGCTTTTGGTTTGATTGGATACATTCATACGACTTTGGAGCAACAATCTCAATGTGAAAAGTCGAGATACTGACTTAAAATTCTTTATTTTAACTAATACAGTGAACTCTCACTTATACGCCGCTTCATTTATGCGCTTTTTTCCCTTATACGACGATTTTCAATGATCCCAGCACATTCCATAGCAAAATAAAGATAATTTCATTCGTTTGAGTGTCACTCTAAACATGAATATTTCACTTATACGCCGATTTTTTTGGTAAAATGTAAAATAAATAATTTATTTTCTTTAAAAAATAAGCATGTTTCTTCATTTTCATCTTTAATCTTCCGCCTTTATTGCTCGCAGAAGGCATTTTTTCCGCATGAACTAGAGCTTAGAGAGGGACAGTTATCTATTATGAATCGTTTTAAAGGGAACAGTTTGTGATTAGGTGTGTTACAATTTTTGTTTTATCTTTATCATTGTTTTTACGTTACAATAATTGCAAAACTGTAGTAATATGTCCCTTTTGTGTAGAAACATTTTTATTCATGCTCTCCTTAGAACTTACGTTTTAGACCTTTAAATAGGCTGGTTCACTTATGCGTCTCTCTCACTTATGGGCCTTTTTCTGTTGGTCCCTTGGCCCGGCGCATAAGTGAAAGTTCACTATATTAAATTTATGTAGCTATCTTTAGTTTCAGCAATGACTCAATGTTCCGGGTAACAGTGCGATCTCAATGTTTATTAAATGAAAAATGAAAATAAGCCTCAGATACATGTTTTGAACGCAAAATCTCAACAGGGATGATAAGTTTCGCTTTTGGATTTTTCTACCGTAAAATATTTTAAATAAATATTATATGTAAAATACTTTTCATTGCTTGAAATGTTTTAATTTAAGCTTGTAGCAATAAACGTTTATTTTAAAAAATATTTGCTTTTTTTCTTTATTTTTATTTTGTTCTGAATTTTTAATAGTAACATTGGAAATTATTTAACTGACTAGAACGTGCGATTAGCACATTTAATACAAACCACCAATTCTACACCTTTAAACGTTACGCTTCAGGTCTTACCACACGGAGGATCTGCAAAGTGCCCCCCCCCCTCGCGGTTGGGTTGGGGGGGGGGTCGATAGTCGTAAATGGCGGTGGTGCGATTAACCCATTTATGCCCAGTAGCCTAAAATCGGGACGCTTGTTAGTTACTGCATACAAAAACCTGTAATGGGTATATCATTTTACTAAAGCTATTTTTCACAAGTTAAATAGTCCTTCTTCTTGAGAAAACCAGTTAGAGCCACTATTTGGCCATCAGAGTTTGTTTTTTGACAGCTATTTTCAGACGAGTCAGCCAAGCAACGATCCAGCATGGGTAGCCACAGGAAATAAAATTAAACTATTTTAAAATGATTTGCTTAAAATTGATCACGCCTTCTGTAATGTTACTTTGCAAAAGTAAAGTTCAGTAAGGTCGTATTTTGCTCACATATCAGCAAAATATCCCATAAACAGGACGTTTAATAACTTAATAAATATGGCAACGGCGAACTATTTTCAGCCTAAAATGTATGTTGCTGGATGTTTAGCAATTGTTTCCTGCTCATATTGTAAATAGTGTATATACGTGTAAATAAATTTATAGTTACTTCCTCAAGATTGGACTGCTCATTTAAAGAAAGTTGAAGGTGCTACGGACTCGTTACAATTTTGGCGCCCAACGTGGGGCATCTTCAAGGACTTTCTTGGAATTTTCTGTGAACTTGGACTTTTCATCCTGAGGACTTTTGACTTCAGAATTTTATGGTGATTACTCGAGCAATGGAGGAACAACTGAAGAAACTTCTTGACGCGATCAACGCTGTTAAAAGTGACATGACTGCGAATCAAGAACAATTAAAAAATGACATGGCTGCGAATCAAGAACAATTAAAGAGTGATTTAACCGCAAGCATAACTTCAAATCAAGAGCAAATAAAGAATGATATGGCGACTCTGGCTACTAATCAAGAACAATTAAAAATTGATCTAGCTGAAGAAATTAAAAGCGATTTAACGTCAATGAAAAGTTTGGTGGAAAGTAAATTTACCAATGTGGAAAATAAAGTGGAGGCTCTAGAAGAGAAAGTTGACAGCGTTGAGAATCGAATCACCACAGTAGAAAACCACGTGGAAAAGAAAATTAAAGAGCTTGAATCGAAGTTATCAGCATCCTCCAACAACTCAAGTGACTGCGTAGCTGCAGCTGGAACTTCTCGTCCATCCATCAAACTGGCCACGTTTGACGGGAAGACCTCGTGGAATATTTACAAGAAGCAGTTCCTCATCGTTGCAGAAGCAAACTCCTGGGACTCTTCCACGAAAGCCTGTCACCTTGCAGCCTCGCTGAGAGGGGATGCAGCTGACATACTACAGACCTTCCCAGAGGACAAGCACCGCGACTTCGATGCCTTATCATCGGCCTTGGAGCTTCGCTTTGGCGAAGCATGCCAAAAAGAATTCAGCCAACTCCAGCTGAAATCCCGACTCCAGAGGGCCGGAGAGACTTTGCAAGTTTTTGCAGCAGACGTTGAGAGGCTTTCCCATCTCGCCTTCTCGAACTGTCCTTCGGATATTCGCGATAGCCTGGCCCTGAACTACTTCATAGACGGAGTGCGAAGTTCAGAAATTCAGACGGCTCTCCGGATGGCGGACATTAAAGATCTTAAATCCGGTCTGGTGTACGCAATGAAGTTCGAGGCTGCACAGCAAACATCCCGCAAGGATCGCCATACAATCAGAGGCGTGGAAGTGAGTTCTCCGGATTCGAACTTAACTCGTCTCTCGGAACTTGAGCGACAAATGAAAGAGATGTCGGGGACCCTGAAGAAGATCGCGGCTCGCCAAGACCAAAGTAGACAACCACTGAAGTGCTGGAAATGTGGCGGTGAGGGCCACGTACGAAAGAACTGCGAAGCTCGCCAAGAAAAGAAGAAGTCTCCCAAAGTTTTCCAGATTTCCCCAAGAAGTGGCGGCTGCAACGGACTCTTCATTTACGCTTATGTGAATGGGTTTCCCTGCGAAATGATTGTGGACACAGGAGCCAACGTTACCATTATTAAGACTGATGTGGCTCGTCAATTTGGACTCAAGATCTTATGGACGCCGCCCTGCGTTACTCTCCAAACTGTGACAGGTGACAAAATCGAGATTGAAGGAAAAGTGAACTTAGAAATAATGTTCGGGAGTGCCACTTACCATCACACGGCATTCGTCGCTGACATTACAGATCCCTTCATTCTCGGACTGGACTTTTTGAGAAAATTTGATTTTTCTATTGACTGTAGAAATAATGAGCTGCACTCGATGAGGGAAGACATAGTGATTTTCAATACCGAAAATAACTTAAAATCTGCTCATCAAATAATAGCCCAAACTGATTTATCGATTCCCTCTAGATCAGAAGTACTAATACCTGGCTCCCTCAAGGAAAACAACAGCTTTAAATTCGGCGTAATTGAATATCCTAACCAGAGTAATAGCCCAAAAGGAGTACTAGTGGCATCTACACTTGTGGACCTTTCAAGGAATGCAGTTCCTGTGAGAGTCGCCAATGTAAGTGAAAGACCGAGGAATATCAAGAAAGGAGAAGTGTTGGCAACCTGTACTCCCGTAAACTGCATCATCAGAAGAATTGATTCCTCCGAGACTGTGTCTTCCGAGTCCTTGACTTCGAAATTAATTGGGAGTGCACCATTATCGAAGGATCAAAGATACGCTGCGGAAAAATTGGTGGACAACTTCAAGCAGGTGTTTTCATCTACATCCGAGGATGTTGGTCGCACGAGTTTAACGCAGCATAGGATCGACACTGGAGATCATCCCCCTATCAAGCAGCATCCAAGACGACTACCGTTCGCCAAGAAGGAAGAGGTTGAGATCCTCTTGAAAGAGATGCAGGAGAATGACGTCATCGAACCCTCATCCAGTCCTTGGGCATCCCCTATCGTCTTGGTCCGAAAGAAAGACGGCTCCACCAGATTTTGTGTTGACTACCGACGCCTGAATGACATCACCAAGAAGGACAGTTACCCTCTTCCACGGATCGATGACACTCTGGACACCCTTTCCGGACACAAGTGGTTTTCGACCCTGGATTTAAAGAGCGGCTACTGGCAGGTGGAGATACACCCCGACGACCGAGAGAAGACGGCGTTTACAACCGGACAAGGCTTGTGGCAGTTCAAAGTGATGCCCTTCGGCCTCTGCAATGCACCAGCCACGTTCGAGCGTCTTATGGAATCAGTGTTACGAGGACTGTCTTATGAATCCTGTCTTGTCTACTTGGACGACATTATCATCATAGGACGCAGTTTTGAGGAACATTTGGCTAATCTTAGGAAGGTGCTGCAAAAGCTTAAGGAAGCCAACCTGAAGTTAAGCCCGTCCAAATGTAATTTGTTCCGCCGTGAGGTGAACTACCTTGGTCACATTATCTCTTCCGAAGGTGTACGAACAGATCCAGATAAGGTATCTGCAGTCAAGAATTGGAGCCGCCCCGAAAATGTCCATCAGCTGCGAAGTTTCCTGGGGCTCTGCACGTACTACAGGAAGTTTGTGAAGGGTTTTTCCAATATTGCACGACCTTTGCATAAGCTGACGGAGAGCAAACAAAAATTTGAATGGTCCAAAGAATGCGAGGATGCATTTCTACAGCTGAAGGAGGCTTTAACATCAACGCCTATTCTCTCTTATCCTCAGCCTGGAAAATCCTTCATACTTGACACTGATGCGAGCCACGAGAGCGTTGGAGCTGTTTTATCTCAAGAAATAGACGGTAACGAACATGTCATCGCCTACTGGAGCAAATGCTTATCCAAGTCGGAGCGAAATTATTGTGTCACGAGAAAGGAATTGCTCGCCATAGTTAAAGCTGTAGAACATTTCCATCATTACCTCTACGGCCGTAAATTCCTGCTCCGGACTGATCATGCCTCTTTAACTTGGCTTTTGAATTTCAAGAATCCAGAGGGCCAGGTAGCCAGGTGGATACAGCGGCTCCAGGAATATGACATCGAGATTAAGCACCGAAAAGGTTTGTCACACGGTAATGCTGACGCATTATCAAGAAGACCTTGTTCCGAGAACTGCCATTATTGCTCCCGAATAGAGAAACAGTACGGGACGACAATCCCTACTGCCTGTCAAGTTACTGCTACATCATCATCTTCAGATCCTGATCCATGGAGTGACGACCAAGTAAGAAAAGATCAGCTTGAAGACCCAGACCTAAAGCCTATCATAGAGTTAATGGAGAAAGACAGTCGGCGACCTAGCTGGCAAGATGTTTCTATCTACAGTCCTGCAACGAAAAGATACTGGGCTCTATGGAAATCTCTCCAGTTGCGAAATGGCGTCCTGTATCGGAAATGGGAATCTGACGATGGTAAAGCATTCAAATGGCAGTTACTCCTTCCCAGATCAAGAATTCTAGACGTTCTAAAGGAATTGCACAGTAGTCCGACTGGAGGACACTTTGGTATCCTGAAAACCCTCCACAAGGTTCGAGAGCGCTTCTTCTGGAGCAAGGCGAAGGATGACGTGGAGAAGTGGTGTCATTCTTGTGACGCCTGTGCTGCCCGTAAAGGACCGAAGAGAAGAAGCCGCGGGAAACTACATCTTTACAACGTAGGAGCTCCTTTCGAACGAATCGGGATCGACATTCTTGGTCCTCTACCGAAAACTACTGATGGGAACAAATACATCCTCGTTTCCATTGACTATTTCACCAAATGGCCCGAAGCATATTCCATTCCGGATCAAGAAGCTACCACTGTAGCAGAGACTCTAGTCCAGCATTGGATCTCGAGATATGGGACACCTTTGCAGATCCATTCCGATCAGGGAAGAAACTTCATCTCTGCTGTGTTTAAGGGCCTATGTGATATCCTCAAAATTGAGAAAACTCGAACGACACCACTACACCCACAATCGGACGGCATGGTGGAGAGATTCAACAGGACAATCCTTAATAATCTCTCGCTTATGGTCTCCAAAAATCAACAGGATTGGGACAAGAAACTTCCTCTGTTCCTGCTGGCCTACCGCAGTGCTGTCCACGAGACCACCGGATATTCCCCATCACAGATGCTCTTCGGCCGAGAGCTTCGGCTACCTTGTGATCTCGTCTTCGGTCTCCCTCCAGATGCGCCTTCATCGCCTGAGGAGTACGTCCAGGATCTCCAGGCCCGGTTGGAGGACGTTCATCACTTCGCACGGGAGCGAATCAACATCGCGACGGAGAAGATGAAGACCCGATACGACACAAGGTCCACTGGTCATGACTTTCAAGAAGGTGACAAAGTATGGCTATGGAATCCCATCCGACGTAAAGGTCTGTCACCCAAATTGCAGTCGCATTGGGATGGACCTTACACAGTTCTCCACCGGCTGAACGACGTCGTAGTGAGGATCCAGAAGTCATCACATTCAAAACCTAGGGTTGTCCATTATGATCGGCTAGCCCCATACTATGGCCATAGTTCGTAAAGTAAATCTAAAGCTACCATGGTGATTTGTTTGTAAATTTTGTAAATAACTTTTGCCTTTAATTGTTTGTAATATTACTTTATCAATGTTATTATTTCTTTCATGTTCTCATTGTTATTGTTTATCATGTTTATGATTGGTCATCATGTAATGTGTGCATCTGTAAGTCTTCCCTTGCTTCCTTTCTGGGGATTGTACTGCCCGGGACGTGCAGTCCTTGGGAAGGGGGCAATGTTACAAATCTTGTAAATAGTTGTTGTTTTTCCTGCCTTGCATCATTTTCATTAGTTTTGGTTTTATCTGACGTCATGTTGCAAACGTATCTGAAGATATCACTTTTATCACTTGTATACCGGCCCCGTAACACTTTGTAGTTTTTACACTTGCCCTAACTTTAATAAGCGTGAAGAAATTTTCGCTCGGAGTGGTGTTTTTCTTTTTATTTCTAGCGTTTTCTTGAATGAATTGTTTAAAGTTATGAATGATTTGGAATATTCCAGATATTACTAGAAAGTTGTCGGGAATTCTTTCCGTGTATAAATAGCTGGCCTTGAACACAAGTCAGTCAGTTTTTCTCAGATTGGATTATTGAGAGGCTCGTTTTTATTCGCTTTGGGCGAATGTTGTTTTTGCTTTTGTAATTTCTTAATTACTGTTCACGTTAGATACGTGGTGCTGAGTTACTGTTGAGAGTACAGTGTACTGTTTGCTGCCTAATTGCTGGATGTTTAGCAATTGTTTCCTGCTCATATTGTAAATAGTGTATATACGTGTAAATAAATTTATAGTTACTTCCTCAAGATTGGACTGCTCATTTAAAGAAAGTTGAAGGTGCTACGGACTCGTTACAGTATGTAAACCATTCCAAGTAAGAGTTTTAAGCAGATAAAAATTGAAAAAAATTATTAAAAAAAACTTCGGCATAAATGGGTTAAGCTAGGGAAGGCTCCTTACTACGTGTCAGACCAGCTTGGTTTACCTCTTTATGTGCAAATCTGGCAAATCGCAGGGTGTGATATTGACTGCACGTCATTGATGTGCTGTGGCTCCCTGCTGAAAGGGAAAGGGTTTATGCATATCGAGGCCGCATTTAAGGGGTGGTTTTTTAGGGTTCAAACCCCCTCCGAAAATTTTCAAGACTATTGCAAAAATGCTTTTCATAGTTTCTCACTGAAAAAAATATTATTGCTATTTTATTTTAATTTTCTTATTTACTTTGAAACTGCATTTGAAAAATGAAATTATCATTATTGAATAATTGTACAAATTAAGTGTTTTTTCTGCAGTATTTATTTTTATTGTAGTTATTGCAAACATAATTTCTTAACAATACACCTTTCCCTTCGAATTTTTAATACCACTAAAAAAACACAAAATTCTTCAAATTTGTAAGTACCAAACTCTATATTTAACACATCTTATAAGTGTCGTAAGATAGAAATTTCAAAAGTACTCCTTCGAATGCGCGTGTATTCGTAAACTCATCTATCCAGATTTTTTTTTTTTCATTGAAAAGATGTCTTTTTTTTTACATTTTTCATGTAAATACATGTTTAATATCTCTTGCAACAAAAATCAACAGAATATAGAACATGAAATCAAACTTTATTGACTTTATAGATTTCACGAGAAATAGGTTTGGTAAAACCCTCCCGAAACTAAGATCTGGTTACGGCCCTGATGCATATTATACACTAATGCATACATACAGTACTGCATACATACACTACTGCATAAATACACTACTGCAAAATTATTCACTACGGCATAAACATACACTAGGTCACCCCGCCCATACTGAGAACTGATATGAATCACTTAAGTGACCTCTCTGTCAAACCGTGGCAAGGACATACATCCATACGCCACGTGTTGGTGACCTGGAAACGCAACAGATGGCGCCATATACCGCCAGTACCGCACCACCATGTCCTGCATGATTTAGGAGCAAGGGATGGTGCATGCGCCACATTGGCAGACTGCCAATCTGAAAAGGAGCCACCCGGCAACTGAAGTTCAAAAACAAAATATACAGCAATCTGCCATTGCATTTAAAAAAAAAAAAAAAAAGCGTTGAAATGAAAGAGGAAACAGAAATTCGGGACAAAAATCGCGACTTTCGGAAAATTCAAAAATTTAATGGGAAAATTATGATATAATTCTAAGTGATTCCACAATCACAGAGAAAAAAGCTTTTGGAGTCAGGAAAAATGAATTTTAAATTAGTGAATACGAAACGAGGTTTCACGTCCACTAATAGTATGAGACAACTAATAGTCTATGACTAATAGTTTGATTTCGCACTTATTAACTAAATCTTATTATAAAAAAATATCTCAAAAATGAATTACATGTGCATACTTTTTGCATGAATCACCAACATGTAACAAGAATAGTAAACAATGATATAAATAATTAAGAAAATTCACTACGCAATCACACTGTAAGGATATTTTAACTTTTCCTCCATACTAAAGCTTAAAAAATCAGTGCTGAACCTTTTAATGAAAAAAAAAGAAAGGAAGAACGAAATTAAAAATGTTTGTTTAAATAGAAATATGTTCACACTAGTATATAAGGCAGATAAAAAACACGGTCGAATCATTAAGTCCTACTGTTAGAAAAAGTCAGTGAAAAAAAAAAAGGCTCGCACAGGCGTGCATTTTTTTAAATTCTCCCCATAGATAGAATTTGTTTAAATTCCCGATTTTAGTTTGAATTATCTCGGAGCGGTCCAGATTTTATTCCAGAAAAAGACTGGAAATTTTCAGATAGGCGCATCTTAATTTGGTCTAAAGATACTTCGCTTCATTCGGTATTGACAAAATATGCAAAGAAAAGCTTTCGAATTTTCACGCTAGGTGGCAGTAACTTGTAAGCATTTATTAACAGATAAGCTCTTTGTTATTTAAAGATAGCCTCTCTTGCTTGTTTCCTCCCCTCGATAAAAAAAAAGAAAATAACTTGCAGTTGAGAATAACATATAGTTTGCCTCAAAAATGGAGGATCCTGATATCTTTTTTAACTCAAACACCCTGCCGAAATACAAGGTCAGTATCTAAAATTAATTTTGCGTGATTTGTCATAAACTTTATTAAATTTCTTACTCTATATCTATATCAAATTGACAAATGTCTTTGTTCTTTGGAATGAAAATGCTATTTCAGAAGCAAATAATTTTCGTACATATCAGTGAACGTAAAACTTTTACGTAAATTGGAAACAAGAAAAAAAGATTTTGTTGCAATATGAGGAACCCTTAGGAGACGTTTCGAGTCAGACAGAAGTATTAGACAGAATTAGCATAACTTGGAACTTGCCAAATTGGCGAAAACATTTTCTGTGCTGAAATAGATGTCGCCATTTTTGCTCCTCATACTTGAACTACATATTTTAATGGAACTTTTCATGACAGTAAGTTAATGACTTATTTTTACATATTTGGCAGATCCTTGTATATGCTAATTATTTGGGGTGCTTACTTCACTTTCATGAAGCGTTTTGTCTTTCTAAATTTCTTTTCTGTTTAAAACCAATCATCAAATTTTAAATTTCAATTACATTGATTTTAAAAACTTTGAACAGCGTTGTGATAAGGTTTCCAGAAAAAGTTCCGTGACATTGCCAAATTCACAAGCGTTGTTTCGAAGCAACAGCGCTTTGATAGAAAAAGAATTAGCTTTAAATTTCAGCGTGTATTGTTTTTGGAAGACAGGCGCTTTGATTTGTGACTAGTTTGGCGAAAATTTTTGAAAACATGCCAAGTAATCCACGTTATGATAATTACCCCAGTATACTGCTATAAAATTTAATGGTTCCAGAGTTTACTGGACTCTCTTCGGAAGTTGGAGATCTTAAAAATACTTTAAAGAATGTGAACTTTTCATTTTCAAGTACTCCATTTTTCTCAGAACTGGATCGCGGAAGATTTTTTTTTGTGGAAATCGAAACTTTCCGCAAGGCCAAACTAAATCTGTCGATGTTCATAAACTTTGCTGTGATAACCTAAGGCTCCTATATATACGAGCCGGCGCATCAAGATTAAGTTTCACCACTTTGGATCCAGCGCGTGTTTGCGTGTTTGAGTGGTTGTCTTTTCTGGCCAGTAATCGCGTTTTGGTAATTTTTCACTGTGAGCAATTATTAGCGGCACGTGGATTTGGCAAAGCTTAGCAATATGCCAAAACTTTTTTCTGGTAACCCTACTCCGCAACAATGAAAATTTGAAAGTAAAAGTTAAGGAATTGGATCCAAAGTGGTGAAACTTAGTCTTGATGCGTCGGCCTGTCTATATAGCGGCTCTATGATAACCCAAACTCCGCAACAATGAAAAATTGAAGGCAAAAATAAATAAGTTCGATCCAAAATGGTCAAACTTATGCTGATGTGTGGGTCAGCGTTAGGCCCTTATATAGACGAGCCGGAGCATCAAGATTAAGGGGTCTCAGGACTTTTAACGTGATCCGCGAACGCGAAAATTCATCTTTTTTTTTTTTTTTTAACCAATACAACTTTTTTATTAAAACAAGTAGAAACTTGAAAATTTAAAAAATAATATTCATACATATAATACATCATTTTCCAAAGTTATAAATAAATTTGATAAAAAATATTTAGTTTGTAAAGAAATATAAATTGGATATTTTTTCAAAATTACGAAAATCAATACTTCACGGAACGCAGGCTTCTGCGAAAAAGAAATGATAAAAACTTACAAAATTAATTTTATTTATTAGAAAAATACTTGTATTCAATGTTATACACACTTTTCATAAATTCAGACCAAAAAAAATTTTATTATTCAAATTGTTCTGAAAATTTTTGAAATTTCAAAATAAAAAAATTTAAAAGTGCTATATTTTCTTTTTCCTGCTGGTAATGTATCTAAAAATTGATGTATAACTTATAAACATGCCTTATTTAAACATGTGTGTGAAATTTCAAACAAATATGATAATCAGCTTTTAAGATATCCTTCGCTCCGTGAAGTATTGATTTTCACAATTTTGAAAAAATGTCCAACTTATATTTCTTTACAAATTAAATGTTTTTTATCAAATTTATTTATAACTTTGGAAAATAATGTAAATATGTATGAATATTATGGGTTTAAATTTTCAAGTTTATACTTGCTTCAATAAAAAAGATGTATTGATTTAAAAAAAAAAAGATGAATTTTCGCGTTCGCGGAGCTCGTTAAAAGTCCTGAGACCCCTTGTTTCATCCCTTTGGATCCAGCGCGTGTTTGAGTGGTTGTCTTTTCTGGCCAGTAATCGCGTTTCGGTAATTTTTCACTGTGAGCAATTATTAGCGGCACTTGGATATGGCAATGCTTAGCAATGTGCCAAAACTTTTTTCTGGCAACCCTACTCCGCAACAATGAAAAATTGAAAGTAAAAGTAAATGAGTTGTATCCAAAGTGGTGAAATTTAATCTTGATGCGTCGGCCTGTCTATATAGCGGCTCTAGGTCAGTCTAAGGCCCCTATATAGACGAGCCGACGCATCAAGATTAAGTTTCACCACTTTGGATCCAGCTCGTGCTATTTCTTTTCTGGCGATTGATGAGTGGTTGTCTTTTCTGGCAAGTTATCACGTTTTGGTCATTTTTCAATGTGAGCAATTATTAGCGGCAGGTAAATTTGGCAAAGTTTGGCAATGTCCGAAACTTTGTTCTGGTAACCCTACTCCGCAACAATGAAAAATTGAAAGTAAAAGTTATGAATTGGATCCAAAGTGGTCAAACTTAAGCTTGATGCGCCGGCCTGTTTATATAGCGGCTCTAGGTCAGTCTAGAGCCGCTATATATAGACAAGCCGACGCAACAAGCTTAAGTTCCACCACTTTGGATCCAACTTATTTACTTTTACTTACATTTTTAACTAGGGTTTCCAGAAAAAGTTCCGCGACATTGCCGAATTCACATGCAGCGAAAAACTGCTTACACTGAAAAGTTACTAAAACGCGATAACTCGCCAGAAAAGACAACCATTTACCTTAAAGACAACTGGATCCAAAGTGGTGAAACTTTATCTTGATGCTTCGGCTTGTCTATAGTCTATATAGGATCCTTAGGTCTGTCCAAGGCCATTATATAGACGAGCCGACGCATCAAGATTAAGTTTCACCTCTTTGGATCCATCTCGTGTTTGAGTATTTGTCTTTTCTGGTTAGAGTGTTGCCTTTCCTGGCGATTTATCGCTGTTCAGTAATTTTTCCCTGAGCAATTTTTCGAGGAGACATAATTATTAATTAATACGATAATAATTTATGTTTTTAAAATTCTTTAATGTCAAATTATATTCAGGGCATGTTAATGATTGAATCATCCCAGAAATATTTGTACATATGGTTTTTCAAATTTCGTCCCGCACTCAGTGGCGATTCTGTGAGACAGAAAGGCAAAATGTCTCAACTTTTTCCATATTTATTTTTTATTTATTAATAGTTTACATGAAATACAATTTACCTTGCTGTTATGTGACATGTTGTAAATAATGTTTTTGAAAATGATATACAGTAGAACCTTATTAATTTGGACTAATAAAGTACCTACGTCGTTCGAATTAATGAAAACACGGTTTAAGTAAAATGACCTATAAATTGAACCAAAGAGTATAAACAAACTCGGTACGTAGTAAACGATGCATTTCGAATTCAAGAGAATGAAATATAAAACTGCATAGGTATTTATGTAGTTTTCTTCTTCGTTTTTTACAGTCCAAATTTGCTAATGTATATTTAGTGTTCCTTTCAAATAAAACTAAATTTCTTAGATGGATTTCTTGCAATTGCTTAGGTACTAATAAAGCTTTTTTGTTTGTGAGAGATAAAAATCCATCTTGGAGTGCAATAGTGTCAGACAAATGTAAAATATAAGTCAAAATAATGATAATTCAAGAAAGTGCTCGGATTCAAATTATAATTATTTATCCAGCCCCTTGCTTAAAAAAATCTTTATTATACGTTAGTTTTCTCCACTACACTAATCTCTTTTAGGAAACAGGACATTCCGGCGTCCCGAGGCAGTTAAAAACAAAAAAAAAAAAGTTTTTACATGCAACTTCTTTTTTAATTGTAGTACAATAAAAATTCAAAAATCATTGTGACGGCAAGAAATAGAGCTTTCTATCAATATATTACATGGTCATACTTCTTTACAGTTTCTGATTTCCCAAAAATGTTAAAGAATTTTTACCAGCAAAAATGTTATGCGCAGTAAATAAACGCTACCACTCTCAGCTGTCAAATACCCCGCATGCTGCTTGGAAGAGCATAGGGAAAGATATACAGTCGACGCTCGATATAACGACCGTCTCCGTCCTACAGAAAACGGTCTTTATAACGAGTGGTCGCTATAAGAGGTAGAACATAGAGTATATTGGGATACAGTTGGGCGTTTTCTCACCGGTCGTTATATTAGGATGGTCTTTATAACGTGTGGTCGTTATAACGAGAGTCGACTGTATTAAAGAGTCGGACGTCTTAAAATAGCCACTCGAAAACTTAGGTAGCTCTTAGCAACGTGCAACTAATACGTGCAACTAATACTTGCAATATTTAAATATTAATTTTTCATAGCTAATTCGCACTAAATTATTAAACGACCGGTTTTTAAGAGTGACTTCATCCGTCTACCGAAAATATACATCACTAGCAGTGTTCGCACGGCGCTGCCCGTGCAATAAATGTAAAGGAAGTCAACTGAATAAATTGTAACAATGTAATTTCAGTGGCGAAAAAGCATTTTGTCTAGTAAATGGACCTGTGTTTCAGTGTTGCAAATAGAGTTAAGCCTTGAAAATGGACGAAATTTGAATAATACATATCTCCTGTTCGAATTAGAGGAGATGAACGTGACAAAACTTTTCTTTTTCAGAAGAAAACCCCTTTCCAATGATATATAATGTTATAGGGGTGGGGGAAATTTCCCGCCCTGAATTAGGAAAAATGCACCAAAAATGAGACTAATTAATTAATTTAAAAATAACTAATGCGGAATTCGAGTTTGACCTTCGAAGTGTAGATCAGAGGGATACGTTCAAATTTTGTGCCAAGTTTCAGGACTGTAGGTGCTGTGGGGGCTTCTAGCCAGCGGTTATAAACAAACAGAGAAACGGAGCCCGTCATCATAATTTTTTAAAAAATAGATTGAACAAAATCATTCACTCTTTTTATGAAATTAACTAGCAGTACCCGCAAGTCGATGCCCGTGCAATAAATGTAAAGGAAGTTAACTAAATAAAGTTTACCTCACTCTTGAGACCTTATTCTTATTTTCGTATGTGTGTGTGTGTGCGTGTGACGAACTTATTTATTTTTAGCGAAATTTTTACGTTTCAATGGAACTTTTGACACAATTGTGTCAAAAGTTCCAAGTGTAGTGCCAAGATTTTCGAAAGCTCTCAACAAACACAGCAATATTGCCCTTGAAATTTCATATAATTCACCGATTTAACAGTAATTTCAATATAAAATTGGTCGCCAAATCTAAATTTATTAACATAGGGAACCGATTGTGTCAGGTAGCTCAGCCACAACCATTCTTCCACGATTTTAATGTGAACATTAAAAGTCTAGAAATATAATGTATTTCGCAGCATCTCTTTAAAGTGATTACAATCTAACAGTAACCCTCAAATAAGCAAGATTTCACTGCCTGAGAGTTTTGGCAAATTTCCCGATTGTTGCCAAACTTTATGACGCCAAATACGAAGGGTAAATGAATAGCGTTGTTACCGAAAATGTCAGAAGGGAACTATTATTGTTAAAAACTTAGTGATGGCGGCATTAAATACATGTTTTAAACTTGCAATAAAATACTCTTTAGACTGCAAACAACTACTGTTCCTTCCCAGAGCGTTTTCTTTTTCGTTTGATTTGGAGAAAGTAGTGTTTCACTGGCTGGGAGGTTTAGGAAATTTCCCAATTGTTGCCAAACTTTACGAAGCCAAATACAAAGAAATACTGAATAGCCATCACTATTTTTTTAACAATAATAGTTCCATTCTGACATTTTCGGTAACACCGAATTTTGAGGAAGTCAACTGAATAAATTTAAATTCACTCCAACCCGCTTTAAAGAAAAATTATTATATTCTTTAGTTCAAATGCGCTCCATCTTTTAAATTCCACCTAAAGTCATGTTAAAGTTTAAATCAATTCGCCAAATAAATATATATAAGACAGAAAGTTAAGTCAGGAGATATTATTTAATCAAATTGAATAAATTTTCAAGGCTTAAATCTATACGCTAATTTAAACCACAAAGTAACTTCAGGGACAAAAGAGCAGCTGATCAGGAAAATGGACCTAGTGTTTCAGTATTGCGTACATAGTTAAGCCTTGAAAATTGGCTAAATTTGATTAATTAATATCTCCTGTTATAATTAACGGACAGAAACGTGCTAAAACTTTTCTTTTTCAGAAAAAAAAACCTTTCCAGCGATATAAAATGTTTTGGGGTGGGGGAAGGTTTTCCCCCCTCAATTATGGCGGATACACCAAAAATGAGACTAATTAATTAATTTAAAAATAACTAATTCGAAATTTAAAATTTTGCCTTCGAGGTGCACGAGGGCGGGGTGCGTTCGAATTTTTGAGCCAAGTTTCAGGTCTGTAGGTGCTGTGGGGGCTTCTGGCCAGCGGTTACAAACGAACACCGTCATCTTTATATACATAGATTAAAAAATCAAAATTTGGCTATTCTCCGGCAACCTCATTCGCTCGCCAAACATTATAGATACTCACTGGGTACTCCCCTCCTTCCCATGATGACATAGAGTCACGTCCAATGTGAACAGATCATTGCCGCCTCACTGAGAAGGCTGTCATGAATAAGTATTCCGAGTACGCTTCAACGTTTGATAGTTGCAGAAACTTTCTTTTTCTTATTTGTAATCCTGTTGCTTTGGTGAAAAAGTGGTGGATACATATGTGGATACACCCAAGTGTAATCCTTTCAAGAAATCTTTGAGTTTATAAAATTAATAATTTTTAGCAATGTCTTCATCTGCGGAAAGCAATTGAGGATGTGTAACTCTCAGTAAACATTACTCAGAAATCTAATATCTTTAAACGAGCAATTCTTGTATATTTATTTATTTATTTATATTTCGATCTCGAAAACGGCTCTAACGATTTTGATAAAAACTTGTATTTAGATGAAGTTTTGGTTTCTGAGTTCATCTACATCGGCGTTTTTTCTGTCAAAACGCGAGTTCTTACAAAAATCCACGTTTTTCGTGCCTTCATTAAAAGTTTGAGAAGCTTTCTTTTCACCATTTTCTTTATGATTACTATCATTGTTACTGTCTCATAGCAACCACGTTTAGTATAACAATGGATTTCATATTTAACCACATCAGCGCAAGTTTAAATTTTATGGTAATTGGCAACGTTAAATTGTTATTGTTTTTGAAATGTTAAAGCAAGGCTTCACTAGATAGTGTCTTATACAGGCTGTTTCATTTAACATTAAACACATCAGGGTAAATTTAAATTTTTATGGCATTTGGCAAACGAGTTTTGGCAACACGTTAGAATTGCTATTGTTTTTGAAATTTAAAAGAGATCGATAAAATAAAGTTAGAATTGGGTGTGGCCCGGTTACCATCGAATCGATGGTAACGGTGGGCCGCGGTAGTCCGATCGGTAAGTCGTCGGACTCGTAACCGGGAGCCCAGCCGATCAAAGATCCACCGTCTTCATTAATGGTGGCTGAGAGATGTTTAAAATGTTTGTGGTTACAAAATCCTCCAAGTGAAACGATACCTGTGGGGGGGGGGGGGGGGGTGCTGAGCCAAGGGTTTGCTTGGCCCTTGGGCCTGGTTCAAAAATGAACAGAGCGCTCTTCAGGGCCCCATCCCGGTTAAGCCACGAGTTGTGGTATGCACGGAGGGAACTCTGGAGTGTGAAGTGAAGTGAAAACCAACTGGAACCAAAGGCGTACTGGAGAACAGGGACTCTGCATTCATTCTCATCAATCCCTCCCGCGCCATCGGCGCCAAATGAAATGAAATTGGGTGTGATTTTACGGTGACCATGGATTAAATATGGCTGTGTTTTTTAAAACAAATTACGGCTGTTTTAAATGCGTAATTGCAACCAAAGGCTTAAAAATGCTTTTCAAGTTTATCTAAATAAGTACTTCGCACTTTAGAAAAAAACACGAGTTTAAAAACCTCTTTTTTTTTAACCGAGCGGGATCGGTCCCCAGGTACTATTAGTATTAAGTATTAAAACTAAATAAATCCTTAAAGGCAATGCTTTTTGCACGGCAGCGTCATCGCTTGAGAAGAGTCGAGGAAAAACAAAATGGTAAAAAATATAATGCCATATTACGTACAACACTCATGAAAGCACATGATAAGACCTATTACCTCTTTAAATAAAACCAAAGGATTTCTTTTCCTTTTTTAGCCTACTTTCCCGTTAAAAATAAAAGAAAGACGAAAAAAGTATTAAAATTGGCTTAATGCATCTAAAAAATATCGCCAAGTCCAAAAAATATCGCCAAGTTAAAAAAAATATCGCCAAGTCCAAAATATATCGCCAAGTTAAAAAAATAAAAAGGTAAAATGAATATCGAAAAATTAAAAATTTGAAAGTAGGGTATTGAGATGGGGAATTTGTGTGTCGGTCTGTCGGTCGGTCTGTCTGTTCCCCCCCCCCCCTAATAACTTTTGAATGAATATTCCGATTTGGACAAACTTTTTTTTGTTGGAAAGATCTCGGCGAGTACAGCTCATTCCCATATTTGATTTTTCGATTTGAACAATTTTTAGTTCAACTTTGAGCCGTTCAAACAACCTGGCCCGCGATGCTAACTTTTTAGTTAACAGTCCGATTTGAACAAACTTTTTTTTGTTCGAAAGATCTTATCAAGGATACTTCATTCCCGTATTTACATTTCCGATTTGAACAATTTTTCGTTCAACATTGAACCGCTCAAGCAAGCTGTCACCCCTAATAATTTTTGAGTGAACAGTCCGATTTAAATAAACTTTTTTTTTGTTCGAAGGATCTCAGCAAGGATACTTCATTACAGTATTTAAATTTTCAATTTGAACATTTTTTCGTTCAACATTGAACCGTTCAAGCAACCTTTCCCCACCTAAGAACTTCTGAGTGAACCATCCGAATGGAATAAACTTTTTTTTGTTTGAAAGATCTCGGAGAGGTTCATTCCCTTATTTCACTTTTTGGTTTGAACCATTTTTCGTTCAATATTGAACCGTTCAGAAAAAAAATTTAACATTAGCGCCTACGGGGAATTTAAGTTGAATGTTGATCCTGGAACTTAAAGTCGGATTTCCTTCAAACTAACTTTGTAAAAAAATGGTTTTGATAAATAATGTTTGTAAAGTACTTTTCTGAATAATCTCCTGTGAGGACTCTGATTCCGACTCCGACTCCACAAACATGGCGGAAATGCAGGCTCAGAAAAAAATGACTGACTGTGCAGACGATTTTTTGTTTATTTATTCATTTGTGTTATTTTATTTATTACTATTATTTTTTTTTTTGGCAGACGATTTTTTTTGTAACAAAAGTGTTTCATTCACGAGGGCATTTTATTCTTTATTTATATTTAACAACTGGCAACGGTTTAAAAGTGAAAATCGAGACATTTTATCGACGGACGAGTTTTTTTTCCTTTCTTTGATTAAATGTGTTTTGATGTACTTTGTACTTTTAATTTTTTTTTTTTTTTGAAAACGATTGAGGAATTTTTCTACGGTAGAACTGTAACAGTTACATTCTTTAAAAGGTGCGACAAAACTTCATTTATTCATTTATTTACTTTTTATGTCTCTATTTCATCTGATGAGAGGGGTATATTTTGCTTTTAGAAATCAGCTTTAAGTGCTAAAAAGGTATGTTTGACATAATGTTTAGTCTCAGATGATCAAGAGAATAATGATCAGATGCTAGAATGTCGATGTACGGGAAAGTAGGCTCGTTTAGTTCTTGACAGAACTTCTTGTTTCTTTTTGTCTCAGGCGGAGCTACCTGTGTCCAAGGAGGAATGGAATAATAAGAGTAAATGCATGGAATAAAATTCAAAACAGCGCAATCTGTTGTAAGTAAAGGCCGAATGAAAACGAAGAAAGATATTAATACCTAACATAAACATAAAGGGGACGCCCTTGTTCGTTTCCAGCTCTGGTTGATATTATTTTTTCAACTGCAAAGGCTGACTTTTATCGTGTCATCAGAGCAAAGAACAACAATGAGTAGATTTTTTTGGATGAGCCCACCAAAATCCATTTTTACTTCACTTTTATTAGTTTCACATGTGGGCTTGTTTGTTTGTATGTATGTATGTATGTAACCTCTGAATAAAAGATAAAATTCACGTTCTTTACAAATATAAAAGTAATAAATTTAATACGATTGTTAACACTAAAGGCTAAATATCAGTGTTTCAGTTGTTTGTATCGAGTTTCCTAAAACTGTTACCATAAATGGAGAGTAGAATTTGTAAATAAAACGACAATATAGGGTTATCTGCCTTTTTCGGATCCCTAATGAGGGTTGGCAGGGTCTAAAAGGTACCAGAAAATGGCCGATTTTCCCTCATTGAGTTTCCTAAAACTGTTAACATAAATGGAGGTAGAAGTTGTAAATAAAACGACAATGTAGGGTTGTCTACCTTTTCGGAGCCATAACCAGGGTTGTCAGGAGCTAAGAAACGCGATGAGGGTAAATCAGTCATTTTTTGGCACCTTTTAGCCCCTGACAACCTTGGTCGGGGATCCGAAAAAGGTATTCAACCCTACATTGTCATTTTATTTACAACTTCGACTCTCCATTTATGTTAACAGTTTTAGGTAGGAAAATCGATGAGGGTAAATCAGTCATTTTTTGGCGATTTTTAGCCCCTGACAAATCTTATTAGGGACCTGAAATAGGTAGAAACATTTTTCTGCATCGTTTTATTCGCAACTTTTACTCTTCGATCATGTTGATAATTTTAGGAAACTCGATGAGGGTAGGTCAAACCTAGTGGGTTCTTGGACTAAGGCAGTAGTTGTAAGGACTGAGATGAAGGAAATGAAATTAAGTAGTAGATAACCGCCCCATAGGCCGGAAACCATGCAATGCACCTCCAATACAGCTACTCCCTTCATAGACTGCAGTTTCTGTGCTTTTTAGTACTCGTTAGCATTGGAGTGAATAGTTACCAATCTCAAGGCAGAAATCTTTGTTATATGAGCAAAGAAAGCAAAGAAAAAAACTGGATGCTGACAATCAATAAGAATACCAACGAGAGACCGCACATTGGTACGGTGCAACCAATAGCTCGGTTACTTTCTCATTCCATGCTGACGAGTGCTAAAACGCAAGACACTGCAGTCCATGGATGGAATAACCGAGTTATCAGTGTGTTGCAAAAATGAAACTAAATTCAACTAAAATTTCCATTCCTGTAACATCCATATCTCTAGCGCCATCTGCTTAAGAAGTCGGTATCTAAACATAGCATCGGCCTGAAATGACGTTGTTGACTATAAACTCGCTGGTGTGACAGGTGTTGAGTCAATAGCTCCTATAATTCAACTTCGCAGAGATGGCCTATGACTCCTCCTTTTTTCAGGATTGTCCATTTTCTGGAAGGGGTGATACGCAGATGAAAATTGAGGAATGGGATTCACAATTGATGGGGGACTTTGAATGGGTAGAAATTCTACCTATTTTAAGGAATGGACACGCCATCTCATCGCGGTTGAATTATACTTAGCTGCATAGCCACGGGAGTAAACCCCTCGTCCGTCGTTAGCGTAGTATGATTACAGCTTTTCCTGCCGTCTCACAGAAACGGCAATCATGAAAGTACGAGATAATTATCGAAGAAGTTACAATGAAACGGCAGATTTATTATTTATAATCCTGTTGTTTCGATAAAAAGGTGGTGGATACAATATGTCCTATACATGAGCGAAGTTAGACTTTTGCATCAAAGCGGGGGTTCAGCCTTTAGGGTATTATTTGGGAGATCAGGGGGAGTTGCCCCCTAGCAGGATTTTTAAAATTCTGTTAATGTAAATTTTTGCACGTATCTTGTTACTTTTTGTCCAAAAATAAGTATTGAGTAAATACACTTGTGCCCGCCCCCTCTCCCGGAAAGCTTTAAAATGACAGGTCTACTAAGCAGGCATCCAAAAATAATGCAAATTAAAAGAATTCACAATGTGTGCGTGGCAAGTTCGAAAGGACGATTAAAACCGTCTGATATTGGTAACAGCCAACCTTCGAGTCTTCCGAGGTGAGATTTTGAAAATCGAAACCCCTACTTTTGCCCCTTCCTTGTATTATATCATTTTATTTTTCTACAAAAAAAAAAAAAAAAAAAAAAAAAAAAGGAAAAATGTAAGGAAAAAATAAGGTGCATTTCAAAAAGGTATGATGAGTTTAACATTAAAAAAAATGCATTATGTGATATTTATTGTAAAAAAATCTGGTATGGAGCCCACACTACTTCCTTTTACGTGTAAATTCTTAGTAGTTGCCTTAAGTGTTTAAAAAGTGCTTGGAGTGAGCAAGGTAACAATTCAAATATTTACTCCCCAATCTGCCACGAAACAATGCAAAAAATATTTTACAATGGTTAATTATCTCAATATTGCTGATTTTAATATCATTTAGTGAATGTTTCGCAAAATATCGCCAATAGCGCCAAGTTGAACCCAAATTCAAAAAATCATTTTTTTCGCCAAATTTGTCGCCAACTTGGCGATATGTCGCCAAGTTGGCGTCAAACATTTGGCGACCAAAAGCTTGGCGACATATCGCCAAGTTGTCGCGCCAATTCATATCACTTGAGTCTGCATTGAAATTAACACTGATTTACCCCAAAAAAGGGGTAAAACACACCCTTGGGAACATTCGAATGCAACCACAAGAAGAGGTGTACAACTAGACCATCCTCAGAGCCTACATACCAAGCTAGAAGCTTCTACGGCATATAGTTTTTGAGTTATGCGGGACACATCCGCACATACGTACATACAGACGTCACGAGAAAACTCGTCGTAATTAACTCGGGGGTGGTTGAAAAGGATTTTTCGGCTGCTTATATGTTGGTAGGTACATATGCACGTGCTGACAGGTCGAAAAAACTACTGAACATTCATTCGGGGGTGAGCAAAATCAAAATTTAGACTCAAATTTGAGTGATTTTTTTTTTCGCGATCACAATACTTCCTTTACTACGTAAAAGGAAGTAAAAAGGAAGGATAAATAAAATGGTACAAGTCCTAAAAACGTAATTGCAGGCTTTCTTAGCGCCCTTAGCCAAAACGCTCAGACACACCTGATACACAACAATACCAATTCGGACTGTTCACACAAAAGTTATTAGGTGGGACAGGTTGCTTGAACGGTTCAACGTTGAGCGAAAAATTGCTCAAATCGAAGAGTTAAATATGGGAGTGAGATGTCCTCGCCGAGATCTTTCGAAAAAAAAAATATTTGCTCAATTCGGACTGTTTATTGAAAAGTTATTAGGGGGAGGGAGACAGACAGAACGACAGACACACATTTTCCCCCATCTCAAAACCCTACTTTCCAATTTTTAATTTTTCAATATTTATTTTATTTCTTGTTCCTTTTTGCCTTTTATTTGGACTTTGGGATATTTTTCAGATGCATTAAGCCACTTTTAATGCTTTTTTTGTCTTTCTTTTACTTTAACGGGAAAGTAAGCAAAAAATGAGAGACAGCCGTGACCTGTAAGGTAAAAAAAAAAGCATAGGTTTATGAACCACCCAAAGGGACCCGTTTATAGGGTAGGCAACCATTCATAGCTCTACAACACATTCATATAAAGAAAGGACAAGGGAGAGAAAGTACATCCATGCCCGAGCCGGGATGCGACACCGGGACTATTCCATCCGAGTTAGATTGCTCTCTCAACTAGACAAGGAGGCTGATGTTTCACTGTATGATGCATGAGAAAGAATTTCCCAGTCTAGCTTTGTAGTTTTCTGGCGAGTCGATAAGTTTGCAAGTGGTCTGTTGCTACAGCGTTACTGCATGACTTGCTTACTGTTTAACCTGTTAACTGGGTCTGACGAAATTTTTCGTCATACATAAAAGCTTACAGCAGTGGGCATGACGAAATTTTTCGTCATTTAAATTAATCGTAATATATTGAACGCATCACGTTCTACGTTGTTCTTATCTATTAAATCTTAGAGTGGTTATATATATGCCATCATATTGTCGATGCGTCATGAATTTTCATGTTCTTGTAATCTGTAACATGAGCGTTATTAACGGGAAAACGGGCGCTGCATGATCTATACTTCGAGCTGCCACAATTTGGATTCATTTTAGTCTGCATTTCAGTATCTTACATGTTTGTAATAACTTTCTGATTTGAATATTCTTATTGTGAATTTCAGTGTTTTATATATTTTCATTAGTAATAAATTTATGACTTAAGTACTTTTTATTTTCTACAAAATATGGCTAAAAATATAAAATATTTTATCAAAATAAATAAAAATCATAAGTTAGAAACGATATTCTTTTATTATTTGAGGTGTGATATCACTTATCGCTGCGAAAAAAAAGTCCCCATTGTGAAACGAGTTGAGCATTAGCTAAATCCCCGGTTAACAGGTTAATATCGCCAGGCTTTTACCAGACTCCCCAGATCTTGCACCTTCCGATTTTTCATTATTTATCTTTTTGTAAAAGTTTTTGGAGGGAGGGAAACTGAGAAAGTAACTTTGGCAAAACAGCAGTACCTAAATTCTCCGTTTCCAACAAGGTGGCGTTTTTCAAAAATTTGAATTCACGAATTCTCACCATTGTTGCAAGAATGCTTTAGCAACGGTGAAATTTATAAATTACAGTTAATAATATTAAATGTATTATAAAATCTGTACTCTTCATAACATAGCGACTTTCTGGCAAAACCTAATGACTAAAAAATTAAACGTATTACGAGTGATGCAATAAATGATCAAATTACGAACAAAGGAGAAGAATGATCCAACTTGTGGATAATTCCGAAGTTGTTCTGTAAAAATTAAAAAATAAATTGTAAAATTCAAAATAAATACTGATTTTCTACTGATCACGATGAATTTAATAAATCTGATATTTTTTCTAACAGTTCTAATTTTAGATATTATCAGTGGAGATTAAATATTATCTTTCAAATGTTTCAGACTTAGCAGTGTCAAAACGTTTATACATTGTCTTCTGTTTGTTTTGTCTCATTAGATAAGGTGAACTCATTTTCGACTGAATGCGAAACATACATCAAAAGAAGAGTTATAAATTTGCATTCCATATAAGTTATTCAGTAGTATTATTTTAATTCAACAATTTTTTTCCCTTAAAAAGGAAACATTCTCTTTGCCATAAAAATTTGTGCATTAAAAAAGAGCTGTCAGAATTAAAGGAAATTCTACTTACATAAACACAATATTGGTATAAGAAAATTATTAAAACGCTAAGAAAAGTTTGAAGCGTCGTTGACTACGCATACACAGCCCTGCAAAATTCAAGTTTTTGAAAAATTTAAAATTAATCTTTATATTATTTGGAGTGCTGATTTCGAAAGTGACATCTATTTTTCTCCCTCACATTAGGATTTTTTGTAAAATTGGTTTTTATTTTTGCTGAAATCCACCATCAAAAAATATTTTCTGAAATAATTTTGTATTTAGCAAAAGTGGGTTTTTTTTACTTAAATGTATAGAAAACATCAAATTCTTGATCATTCAAGTTGACTCTTCAACAATCAATTACTTTTTATGGGTCTAAACCAGTTACTCCCAACCTTTTTGAGCTCATCACCCCCTTCAAGAAGCTGACTGACACCTATCGCCTCTCCTCCTTCCCCTTTCCTCCTCGAAAAACACATAAGTTGGCGCAAGTGATACATCGAGATTTTTTCAAATATAAGCACGTAACTTTAATTTGAAGAAAAATGTACGTAATAAAGCAATTATAACTACATTTCATTTCACACTCCAGGGTCCCCCGTACCTACCACAGCTTCGTGGTTTAACCGGGTTAGGGCCCTGAAGAGCGCTCTGTTCTTAATTTTGAACCAGAACCTAGGGTTGAGCAAACCCTAGGCCCAGCACCCACAGAGGTATCGTTTCACTTGGAGGACTTTGTGACCACGACATTTTTAACGCCTCCCAGCCACCATTAATCAAGACGGTGGATCTTTGATCGGCTGGGATCGAACCCGGGTCCCTCCGGACACGAGTCCGATGCCTTACCGATCGGGCCACCACGGCCCCAATTATAACTACAGTACAACCCCTCCAATACGGACACCTAAGGGGACCTAAATATTGTCCGGTTTAAAGGGGTGTCCGCTTAAGGGAGGGACAAGAAAAGTGAATACAAAATTAGTTTCTACATAGTTTAATTATTACAGTGCAATTAACTACACATATTAAAAGAAAATTTATTCCCTCATCAAAAGCTATATCTTTGTAACAGAAAAATAATAAAATGGAATAAGCTTTTGTTCATTAAAAGCATTTTCACCACTGAGGCGTATTAATTTTGTTAATTCATTAATGAGTTCTTCCTCATTTGCTATTTTCTCTTTCAAAGCTTTGCGAGACAGTTTTTCCACGTGGACGCGAATAGAGGACACATGATGCAACAGGGTCAAACGAGGTACCTCTTCCAAAACTCTAGAAATGAAACTAAATCATTTCAAGGAGCTTCACTTCTCCCTGGCAATAATCCCTAATTCTTTCCATTCACACGCTTATGCTATGGCATTCTTTTTCACTTCAAAATAAACCCTGTTGCTAGAATTAAGTGCCCATCACTTTTCAACAATTGACCCCGTTCATCGGGAACTGATCTAG